>PITA01008495.1:67500-84088 GCA_004023965.1 Spilogale gracilis | reverse complement strand
AAAGGATATCTATCACCCAAAGAGAGAGTACGGATCAGAGGCTGGTGTAGGAGTACTCAGTACTCAAACCAAATGCAGCTTGCCTGTGGTTTCTGAGATGCGGCCACACTTAGTCATTCACATGTTGCCTGTGGCTACTGTCGCACCGCAATGCCGAGCAGGTGTGACAAGAGACCAGGTCGCCTACAAAGTCCAAAACATTTACTGTCTGGACCTGTACAGAAAAAAACTTAATGATGTGTGGTATGCACAGATGAGGGACAAGATAGGAGAACCAGTGCTGGGGCGGGGGAGGGGCGGGCGTAGGCAGGGGCATTCCAAGTCCAGCAGAGGTAGGGAGCAAGCAGAGGGTGTGTGAGGTGGAGATGTAAGTGGGGCAACAAACAAATCAACATCAACACCACAAACACCCCAGAAGACTACAGTGTCACAGAAGGCAAGGAACAAGGACTGTAAGGACAAAGTGGACAACCTATGTTGAATACTGCCCACTGAACCCAGGAGCCCAGCAGGAACTGGTAACACATTAAGAACAGTTTCAGCTCTCGGAAGAGCTACCGAGTCAAGCAGCAAAACCGCAAACACTGCTTTCTTGTTTCCTAACACTTAACTCAGGGCCCTCACTCAAAGCTGAATCATTACAGGACTCATGGGGGGGGGGGGCATCTTTGCATAATTTTTCTTTCTGGTTGTTTCCATAGAGACCTGACAGCAAACATGCTCCCAGAAGAAGGAAGAAAGGGACCAGAATGTTAAGATTTGCCAATTTCCATGGTGTAAACCACTCCCAATTTGAAGCTACCAACAGTATTCTCACCAAACTCAGAAAATTCCTGCATATCTAACAGTTCTCCCTAGCCGCCATAAGCGGGTCGGACCCATCTCCGGCACACACTGCAAGGAAGTGGTGGGCAGAGGACTCTGGGAGGAACACATGAGGTGGTAAGGGTGTGAAGACAGCATCTGGAGAAGGGATGAAACAAAAGTCTGAGACTCCCCAGAAATATAAAAGTTTGCTGAATACTCCTACAAGCGAGGCAAAGCACCAGACTTGAAGTAATTGTACAACACATTGTACTTGGTTCTTCATTAAATCCATGTGTTACAGAGATTTTAGCTTCTGTGAGGACTGCTTACACCTTTAAAATTATAGGCACATATTTTCTAGAATACATTAATAGCTTTCTTAAATGGTAGGTCAGAGGGCATTGATGACATATGTAAATATTTGGAACCATGTGTCCTAACTAACAATTTACCTATGTAAGCTATTATAAAACTTTAGGTAAATAACGATGGATCATGGATACAAAGGTGAACGGAAAATGCAAGGATATTTAAATTACAATGAAACAGGTCTTTTTTAATCCTCAGGATGTTTATACTAAAGCAAACCCTCTAATAAATACCCACTGACTTTCTATGGTCTCTCAAGGAAATGTGTGGGTAAATGTGAACAACATCCATACTGCCTGCAGCAGGCAGTATAAGGAGCCCACAAAGAAATCCAGAAACCTATCAACATGGCACCTTACGAGGCAGAGAGAGTCTGCAGACACGATTAATCCTACTAAGAATCCTACTACTGCCGTGGGTTATCTGGAGGGGCTCCAAGTAAGCACAAGAATCCTTATAACTGAAATAGGCAGAAAGGAGGGTCAGAGTTCATGAGATTCAAAGATGCTACTCCACTGGCTTTGAAAATGGAGGACGGGGGCCACTGGCCAAGGAACATGAGCAGCCTCTATGAGCTGGAAAAGGCAAGGAAATGGATCAGACTTTAGAGTTCTAGAAGGAACCAAGTCCACTGAACCTCCATTTCAGCCTGTGAAACCCATTTTGTAATTCTGACCTCCAGAACTGTAAGAAAATAAATGTGTTGTCGAAAGCCAGCAAGCTGTGGTATTTTCTTTTGGCAGCAATGGGAAACGCCTCCACCAACCCTATCCCTCCAGTCATGGTGCCAGTACAGGGGAGCACCTCCCTCAATGACTCCACGCGGGGAACACCACAGGTAACGGCGGAGACAGTATCCATCCAACACCTGGCGCATCCCAGTAACTAATAAAATAAGAGACCCAATAACAAAATAAAGACCCTTTCTTCACTTCTACTTATACTATCCCAAAGTAGGCAGAAGTGCCAAAACAACTAACATAAATAGGGAAAACAGTAAGAAAATATTACAATCTCTTACTCCTTTTTCATACTCTGTTTGTTTCACTTTACTTCCCTGCCATAACTCAAGGCAGAATCATAACAGAAGTCAATAATTATTTATTTGCATATTTTTGGAAGTCTAAAAATCTAGTTAGAAAAAGCATGTATTTGTCTTAAATGTCTTAAAAGCCATGAATTTGTGTTATTTTTAGGCTGCTACTTATTCAACCTACCTTCCATAGAGATTCATCTCAAGCCTACAGAGAGTGCTTGACATGGGATTTAAACTAATGTCTTTCGGACATTGTACTAGTCAGGATTCTCCGGAGACAAAGAACCAACGGATACATGCAAATTTTTGTAAAGGAGGAGACTTATTATACGAACTGGCTCACGCAATTACAAAAGCCAAAAAGCCCCACGACCTGCTGTCCCCGGGCTGGAAACACGGGAAGAGGAAGTCTGATGGTGTGATTTAGCCCACGTCTGCAATCCCAAGAACCAGCAGCTCTGATGTCCAAAGTAAGAAAAGAAAGACAACACAGCTCAATAAGAGAGCAGATCTGCCCATCCTTCTCCTTTTTATTCAATTCAAGGGCCCTCCAGATTGGGCGATACCCATCCACATGGGGAAAGGCAGACTTCTCTAGGCAGTTTACAGAGTCAAATGCTAATCTCCTCCAGGGACACCAGCCAGTGAGAAGGGGGTTGCCACCGCAGAGACTGGAGAACACAAGAAAGTGCACACGGGGCCCCAGAGAGGGACCAGCAGAGGCCAGTGAGAAATGTGGGTAAGGATCAGAATCGACAGGAGGGGAGGAGTGAAATGAGGGCAAATGGGGCAGTGAAGTCTTCTCTTTCGAGAACCAAAGGGGTTCCAACACAGCTGTGTAGGACAGGTGTCCCTCAAACCACCACGGGTGAGAAGGGCAGTGGAATGATGCGCGCTGCAGCGTAACCGGAAGAGGGCGGAGATCCTTTTTACTGATACATCACCTGCATAGAGAACAACACTTGAGACTAAAATGAATGAATTCATAACATGTGCTAAACCAACTCAGGTCCATGCACAGTCTGTGAAATGAGGAATGTTTCAAGGATCTGGTTCTTCAGCAAATCCCTAATGAAGAAACCATGCGCATATCAGAGTAGAAAGGGTAACTTCATACACAGGGAAAAATCAGTGTTTGAAAAAAATAAAAGCATTAACAAAATCCAATGATCCCTTGTTTACGGATCAATATTTTCCATTTCTTTCCAAATCCAATCCAGGTATTCTAAATCTACAGTTAGTGCTGGGTACTCGTGTGCTTAAATAAGTACCGGTCAAGTAGAGACAGGGAGATCACATTGGGGCAACAAGAAGACTCATCTGACTGAAGAAACTGTTTTGGGAACTGAGAATAATGGCTACAGAGATATAAACTAACCTCACGGGCTGGGCTTGCGCACACAGACTTCAAAGGCCACTGAAACGTGACTCTGATTAACTGAACAATCCAGGAAGGTAAAAACTCCCAGAATATGGAGATTATTCCTATTACAGTTCTGATGAGCGAGCCAGCTCCAAACAAAGCGAGAGTACTATGAGAAGTAAGACAAGCATTTTGTTAAGCCCACACCACAGTGGATTTCTCAGAGTCGAGTCAATAAATGACAGGAGTACATTCTATGTGAAAACACTCTTTCTTTTACAGGCTAAAGCACTTAAAACAAGGTTTAAGTCCATCGAGAACAAAGGAACTCCCTAAAATTAAAAAGGGCACCTTTGGGCGAGCGGGCGCTGCAGGATGCTCGGTGTGCTTCAACCACCCGAAGTCTGCACTCCCCAGGGATTCGAGCTACAACTGCATACCAAACACGGATTCCACCGGGCCTCCTCAAGACACTTGGAGATGGGGATACCCAGGAGCTGACAATCAGGCTTGAATCCTGGCTCTAGCCACGTACCAACAAACTGGATAAAGCCACTTAACCTAAGTCTCGATTTCCTTTCCTCAAATCTAGAAATAAAAATGCCTACCTTATGCCGTCATCATAAGGACTAAGTGTGACACTACACATAAACGATGACTGTCTCCTGGACACTGGGAATGTTCATAAACATAACAGCCCTCATAAGCTGCCCATCATTATCAGCACTAGACCTGGAAATCAGGTGATTGGCTATGATTTTCATTCTGTCATTTACGCTAAATGTACTGCAGAAAACTGAAGCAACATTTAGGATTAGCAAAATATTTTAAACGTAATGCAATACACACGAGAAAGGCACTTCACTTTCCTCAGTAAGGGGTCAGCATGGGAAAAGCACTGGTTTGAGTACCGATACCTATCGGTGTGCAAGCGAGACCAGAGGCAAAGGAAAGACCACAGGCCAAGAGTGAGAGACAGGGTACAGGTATAAACAGCCCTTGGCTAGAGAAACAAGGACAGTGTGGGGCTTAGCCCCCAAAGCATCACTACAAATGGCCAAATGGCCAGATGTGCTGGCTCAAGATGAGAAAGATGGAGAAGGCACCGTTCTCCAGCCTAGAAATCAGAAACACGGCAGTCTCCATAAGAGAAGTGGGGACCCCAGTAGAAGACACAGGAGGGGGTCATAACATCCACTGACTTGAGGTGACATGGGAGTGCTCCCACAGGAACATCCCATAAGCAACTGCAACCAGCTGCACATACAGCACTCAGCAAGAAGCGGGGCTGCGGGCTACCCGTAAGCAATCGGGACCTCATTCCCACACCTGCAGTATCCAGTGCACACGGATGCCCACCACGCAGAGCACATGCTTTGTAGAGGAGCACACGGACACGGGAGCTGAGTCCTTCAGACACGAGGCCCAGACTTCTCACCTACAGAAGCAGATTTGGTTGCAAGCAACTTAATTCTCAAACTCCCTTGTAGAAGCTGAAATGCAGGCAATGGCAGCAGCTAAAACATGACATTTCTTACCATCAGTTCATCAACGAACTATAACTGAAAGGACTGCATGGGACTTCAAACAGGTTATTTTAAACAAAGAGGGTGATGGGGTGCCTGGGTGGTTCAGTTGGTTAAGCGACTGCCTTCAGCTCAGGTCATGATCCTGCAGACCCAGGATCGAGTCCCACATCGGGCTTTCTGCTCGGCGGGAGGCCTGTTTCTCCCTCTCTCACTCCCCCTGCTTGTGTTCCCTCTCTAGCTGTGTTTCTCTGTCAAATAAATAAATAAAATCTTTAAAAAATAAAAATAAAAATAAAATAAAGGAAGAGGGTGGCTTCTCTGACTCCCACCATGCCCTCAGCCTGGGCTATAAAGTGACCTAGAAGGTGAAGCCCCTGCTCTGAGGGAGTGGGAACAGAACAAGAGATACCCAGATCTCTAAAAACATTAAGAGACATCAGACCAACTTCCTTTATGTGAGCTAGAAATAAACTTGTATCTATTAAAGCCAATGTAAACTAGTATTTCTGCTCTACGTAGCCAAACTAATCCTAATTAATACACAGTAAAAAAAAAAAAAAAACCTAGAGATAAAGTGTGTAGGAAATAAAACTAATTTACTGTTTACCCTTGGTTTGGCAATGTGCTAGAGAATTCACATATATTGTGTCACTGATTTCTTTAAAACTACCACTATTTCGCAGACGACCCGCATGCCAGACCTGGTGAAGGACACAGCTGAGGTCACATAACCAGGATCAGCAGGACCCGTATTCAAGCCTGGGGCCACAGAATCCAGGTCTCCCGATCGCCCGCCTTCAAAACTGAAACGGCACACTCAACAGCCTGGCCACCCTGTGAACAGGGACCTTCTCCTACTGCCTGGAGGGGCACAGCACCACAGTCTATAAAAAGAACTAACCTCCCGTGACTCTATTCTTGGGAATCTATAATCTCTCACCTAAGGGAGACAATAAATGCTAAAGATAATGACAAAATACAGAGCTAGAGGGGAGCAGAGCAGAAACATGGCGCCCACCACAACCCACCCTTCTTAAGGCTACATTCTCATTTTATTAACTCCTGTTTTCAAAAAGCAGCTACTAGGCTTCGAAACTCACTTTTTAAAGTAATTAAAATACCTCCTGTGGGTCGTGATTTGGGCACGTGAAAATGTTTTCTTTTCAGAGACTGTGGTGATCGCTGAAACTTGTTCTTTGCAAAATGTGATTTGTCGGCCAAATGCAGGCTGTAACCTGACGTGGGTCCCCAAAGCCGACCCCCGACATACTGTGAGCTGTGAGGGTCCAGAGTCCCTGCGGGGCTGGCACCACACCAGGCCGTGCCTCTGCAGGTCCTGGCAACAGAGCGCAGGCCCGCCCTGCAAGGTTCCCACTGTGCAGACTTGGGGGCCGAATGTCAAGGTTAGAAAGCGCCCGTGTTGACCTGCTGACCTCTGTGTCTGACTTCCAGCCTGCGCCATTGCCGAGAAGGGACCTTTTTCACAGTGATGATGACCCTGAAAGACTCCAAGAAGCAACTACGACGTGCCGCTTCCTCCCGAATCCCCCAGGTTTTCTCTAGGGTCCCTCACCTGATCGTGACAGGACAGCTCTTCCCGCAGCCCGTCACCCTTCTTAGGATGGTCCGCAGTCAGCCAGGGTTTTTATGACATTCCAAGAATTGGTTCAATTCTATGAGGTATTAGGTGAACAGGGAAAATGCTACAGATCTTTCCATTTCTGCAACATTACCCTAAATGCTTAGTTTGTTATCAGCTAAATCCCCCCTTTTCCCATTATATAATGTGCCGTCAGAGCCAGGCCTCACATTCCATTCCTGCATAGCTAATTCTTCAATTTAAATGTGGTACTTTACACTTAGTCTTTCCTTAGTTTTAGTCCCCCAATGTTTCTAAAAATGATTTTCCACCATGATGGCCATCATCTACTCTGATCAACACCACTCAGATTTCTGCCGTCAAAAAACGTGATACGGTTTTACGTGTTTATTCCAGATGACAAAACTTCTACTACAAGAGGAATCACTACCTTGGGTAACTTCCAGTGCACAACAAGCATTAACTGATTTTAGGTGCAATAGACGTAAGTAAGAGCTATTCAGTGACAAGCACCTTGAATGTCAGGACAATGTCATTACGATATGGCTTTCCCCATTTCTTAGAACTTAGAGAAAACTGGATTTTAAGAGGTTAGAACAGATGCTCTCATGGGCACAGATGATACCAGAAACTGTTCTCCCCGAACGCGTGCTCCCCCCCCACGCATCCCACTACCTGTGTACACAGAGCTTCCGTCTGCCTTCCGCAAACAGCCCAGGGGTGTGGATGTTACAGAAATACAGCTGCAATTCACCTGGCAGTTTGATGCTGCGTACGCGCACATGACAACACATCGATTTTACTTCCCCTCCATGCAGACATCTATGTAAAGAAATCCATTAGGCAGACAGTTCTCATCTCTATTGACTGACAGAGTGACAATTGAATACTTTTCACCTTCCAAAGTGACTGACAGTTAGACACTTAAACAAGCCTTCAAGTTGCAATAATAGTATGAAACACTTTCAATTATCTGAATCAAACAAATCCATGATCCTACTGGTTGAATGCATTTTTCTGTCTGCTGCTATGCCTGGCTTGGTTTACACTATTATTTGGATAGTTTTGTGCCTATTACAAGAATGTTTTTCTTGAAGAGTAAACTCATTTTATAAGTGATGATTTATTTTTTTTAAGTGTCAGAGGTTCCTATAAACATTTAAAACACGGGTAAATAGATACCCTAACCAAAAGCGACATCTCCTCATGCTTATGAACTTTTCCAAACCTACTGCCGTACTCTAAAAGCCCTTTATGCGGTCACCAGCTCTTGCACTGAAACGCCATTATTACAAGAAGGTCCCATGAATGTAAGTGATGCTATGATGATAACAGGCGGATTAAACTACAAAAATCACGACTAGTATTTAGTCTACTTATTTTACATCCCTAGCCTTATGGATCGCCTCCCCTCTCTAAAAAGCTGGGGTATAATTTAACAGGTTAAAGCCTTTTCTTTAGTTACAATCTAAATATGCCTCATCGTGAACAACAAAACTCATCTAAGAGAAGCATGCAGCATATAGAAAAGGCCTTGTAAAAATCAGTGAATGACTAGGAACCAAAGATAGTGACTGCGCCTCACAGAACTGCGAGGACTAAGTGGCCTCATGCTTTGTTGTGTCCTAGCTGATCACACTGCAGAAGAAACGCAGACTCGTGATTTAAACACCAACAGCGCGGACGGCGCGGACGGCCGTGAGAGTCGGGCCAGGGCGACTGTAACATACTGTCACTGTGCTGACAGAAACAGAGTCAGGATCAAGCAGAACTACCTCCTAAAAATATGATCATTAATGGGAGGGTTGGTCTTTTTAAGTTAAACAGCTACATCAAAAATGGCTGAAGCATTTTAAGAGTCAAATTTAGTGTAGAAAGCAAAAGGATCTAAAAATAAAACATTTTCACACATGTTCCCTAAATATTTGCCTTAGTAACCACGACATATAGTAACTTAGTAGCTGCGCATAGTACGCTTTTACTTCTCTAAAATACTTTTTGTTCGGTTTGTTGTAAATGGAGGCAAGGGACAGAGAAACTATGACATCATCTCACCTTTTCACACTTACCCCAACTTTTCAAAATAAGCACCAACGGCTGCTTGGCCAAAACATGTGCTTTCGAGAAATGCAGATAACTTGGGGGTGTGGAAACACTTGATGGGAATGCAAACAGTTAGAGTCAATGAACACAAAAATTGCAGTTCTCACTAAAATCCCATTTGGCACTTGGACAGGAATACGAAAACCAAGGAATGCCTTTTTAAAGATGACTGGTTTGTGATCAAATATAAAAAAGAAATCGTCACTTTGTGTTTTTATTATTACTAAGGGACTTGGCCTTTCTCCTCCCAGTTGGGCTACTGAGCGTACAGCCTTCGGGAAGTCAATGCTGTCTGAAGGTGCCGATACAGAATTCACAGTGTGCACAACAGGAAATGGCTCTGTGAGGAGACGACTTCACAGGCGACGTAGCAGATTGATTTTCTGAAAAGGAATGTTGCCTGTATTTAACCTAACAGTGTAACCCTGTTGTACTACATGGAAAGGGATCATGCATATTGATTTCTTTATTACAATTCTTCTTGTGATCAGTAAACATTCACAAAACACTCTATTCTCAGAGAAAATCGTGTGGTAAAAAATCCACTAAGGAGACACTGGGTTTTCTGTGTGAATTCTATGCCATCTGCTTTTACCAGATAATAGTAAGAATCGGTTTATTTCTTAACTTTCCAGTGTCTTCTTTCAGCCTCTTAAAATATTGTGCATTATCGGTAAATCTGCATGAGTTACCGGTTCCATCATTACGTTAATGATGAGAAAATGAAGTGCTTTAAACAAGTTTATTTTAATACTTCAAATTAAGATAGGTGAAGAAAGAGTCATTGCCCTTTCAACAGAACTTCTTACAACCCTTTTACACGGTGTGTCTACAATCCCACCACCAACAGGCGAGGAGCAACTGCTCGCGGCTGCCAGGGACACACAGGAAAACTTGTGTGCTGCGCTGGTGTGTATCCAGGGACGAACTTAAAGCACAGCAGTGACGGAACGCGAATTTCATATTGCTTTCTTTGGACACAATTAAACTTATAAGTCTGTTAATGTGTAGTTTCTGGAATCGATGTAAGCAATTAAAAAACTGCAACAAAAATGTTTTGTGAGGCATAATTACTATAAGGTCACTAGATATTATTTGGAGTCAGTTTAGTTTATCACATTAGGACATGACAGGACGTGAGGCAAAAATTATAAATTCCTTCCCTAAATCTGTCCTTTTCTGATCTAGATGGATGAAGAATAATTAACTCTTAATTATTCAGATGACTTCAAGGCAGTTTAGGATTCAGTGAAGATTGCAGTCATTTTAACCAAGGAAGGCAGTCTCTCCCATCATTTATCAAATGTGCAACTTGACCAATGATGAATAAAAAAATCTATGTTTACCCACAGCCCTAACTGCTACCTTAGAGGTTGTTAAGCAACAAATTCCCTTTAAACTCTACCATATGCAAATCATCAGACACAATTTGCATTTTAAAGTATTTAACTCTACATATTTATTGGATTTTGAGGCCATGCTGATCATTGATTTATGTGCTTCTGGCAATCATATTTCCATATTTGTATGATTTTGATGACAGTAATAATTCAAATATGCAGAAAGTTGTTCTTTGAACAATATCTTTAATTACGTCCTCAAAGCATCATTGTTTGCCTGGTGTCCTGACAAAAAGGGTTTGAAATAAGAAATGGCATAATAATCCAAAATGCACAGAAATATATTTGTCATTTTCTGTATACTACCAGATGCACAGAAGTGACTTTCCACATTAGCCAATCCTTAACCTTAAAAAGGCTACGAAGCCCAGCAAACTTGTACCTAAATACTTTTATTAATACTGACACACTTTCACGACAAATTCAATCACACTTCATAACACTTGTGTTCAAAATGCAAAACCTGCCCCATTTACTTTGCCGCTAACTCAAAAAGTTTTGCTGCCGTGTTTTTATTTTATTGAAGTCGTCACAAATTATATGCTTTCCTATGAAAGCTATCAAGAAATATAATCATTAAAAGATTCACACATGTTTACTGTATCTGTTTCTCCAACACAACCACCAACCATAGCTCCTATAACAAGTGCTGGGATAGTTTTAAGGTGATTTACCACTAGATTATAGAAATAAATTTCTGACAACAATTAGACATATACAAACATAGCCATGAATTTTAGCTAAGGAAAACCAATGTGAACAAATTCAAAATTAAGTAAAAGATGAACATCTTTTTTTTAGTTCATGATTTTTTTCCAATTTCATAAGTAGACATACACTGTTACATATATTTATTCTATAATAACAACCTACATGGTACTTAATCAGCTCTGCATAGGTTAAGCATCTTCAATAAACAATAGAATGGGTTTATTTTACAAAACACAGAAGAATCAATCCTTAAGGGTAAAAGGAAAATTATTAAAATGCAATCTTTAAAAAATAAAAATTTATGTATTTATGAAATCAGAAATGAGGTCTAAAATATACCAACATTCAGTACTCTAGCTATTTCAAATATCCATGATCTTTAAATACCCAGAAAAGACAAATTTGGGGAGAAAAATATTAACGTGTGCTCAAATTTCCCCAGATGGATATATAAAAAAAGCAAAAAAAAAAAATTATATGAATAACATATTTTAACTACACAATTTAAAGGACATGTATACATAGTGTTTTAAATTCCCACTGAAATTTACATTAATAGCTATTCTTTCGAGAAAGCTAAAATATTTCTTTAAGGATGTTTAAATCAATTTAGTAACTCTCACAGTTGAATAAACGTCTACCTGTTTTTATGAGAACACTCCAAGCAAATAACCATATAACATAACCCACGTCAGCCACCCTAAACGTATTTCAATTAGGAAGACAAAATTCAGGAATGTTCACAGACCCAGAGTCATTCTAATTAAAGCAAAAGTAGGTTGAAATTGTTCCTAAATAATTATTTTACAGCTATCTTTGCACACACCATTTCTAATCATCATACTGGCATTTTGTACACCACAGTTTTCCTTTACATTATTTCAAACTCCATTCAATATATTCGCCTAGGTAGTAACACTTTTCTAACAGTTCTTTATGCATTAGAACTAAAACCCTGTCACCCTCTAAGTCCATCAATAGCACTGAAGAAGACATATAACATTTACTAAACAGCTCAAAAAAAATAGAGACAAACTGCTGTTTATACTGCAGTGATGTTCCACCGCGCTGGGAGGTAAGGTTACAGTGCTATTTCCAGTTGCACACACAAAGAGGAAGAGAAGGAAGGGAAAGGAAAGAAGAAAGGAAGGGAGGTAGGGAGGGAGAGCAGGCTAAGAGCTGGGGGAGGGAGGCAGCAGAGGTGGGGGAGAAACTGCAGGGACACTCCTCGACTCCCCCTAGTGGTCACGCAAGAAACAGCACCGCAGACCAGCCCAGTGGCGGCCAGTATTTACAGAAGGCATGCGGTGGTACAGAGGTGATTCAGACAATGCGGAGAACAGGAAGCCCAGAGCCAAGTGTTTTGAAGGTGAAGGCTTGAGAGCCAGTCAGCTATCTCTTGGCTCACCCCGCATATCTGAGCATTCACGGCAGCAAAGACCTTGAGGGAGGAGCGCCCACACGTAAATACCTGCATGCAAGATCACGGCTAAAGGAGACCACGGTTAAGTAACCAGGTTTGTCGCATCGGATCTCATGCTCATAGCAGTTTTCCTCTTCGCTCCCTTTTTGTTTTTCCTTTTGCCCACAATAATGCAACTGGACAAAGAGAAAATCACACACCAGTACATCTGCATTATATGCTCCAATTTGTTCGTATGCAACAAACAGGAGTCAGAAAAATCAGCAGCGGAACAGTGTGAAATAAACCAGATTTTAAGTAGATCGATACTCTTGTATGAAGTACATATACTATACAAAATGCTCCTCCTGTTATGATCCTCGATACAGAATTACACCAAAAAAGGATGTACTTTCAGGGGTTACCCTCAATTTTCCAGCTTTCACAGGCTTGAACTGGATCAAGAGAAGCTTTCCACTGTGGATATTAACAACTCAGAAAATATCATGAATAAGCAAACAGGAAGCCTATACAGACACACGCAAAAAATCTAGGCAAACACTTGACTAAAATTACTGAGGATCAGTAAAAGAAAAAACACACGTACAGACTCGACAGTGAGGCAAATAACCTTCTAAAAATAGTGCACTCAAAGCAAGTCTATCACTTAAATCAAACTTCAGCAATACAGAGAAACAACCATGGCTTTTATTGGTAAGATTTAAATCATTACCTTAATCTAAAAGAGTATGTTAAATACATTAAGTAGTAAAATTTGCAAATCTGTCTCTGATTATACAAATATCAAAACACAAAAATAGTGCTCTGGGTAAACAGTCTCCACATTACTCCACAATGTCTGTCTGAGCCACCACTGTGGCCCAATACCCGGCTTCTCTCTCGCTGGTTCCTCACAGTGCTGCAGGGACTCATCAAAGGCTGCCTCTTGCCCTGTCCCTTAATTGCCCTCTAGGCACCATCCTTGTAATCACTGAAATGTTCTTAGCTTGGCCAGGTGCTCCCAAGGGCATCGGATACATCTCCATGGTTTAGGAATCAAAGTATACAATCAGTACATCCAGGTTGGAAACGCCAGAGGAGACAGGACTAATACTGTTTGCATTATTAAAATCTGTGTTCCTTGATCCTTTTGTAAACTTACATTCCATGGTCTCAGGGTGGGGTCAAACGTCCTTTGTCCTTTGAGGTCTTTAACAAGTAAAGGATTTACTCAGTATATGTCCAAATGTGTGAATGTATGTGAACACGAACACACATCCATAAAGAATGAACAGTGTAACCCCCCCAAAAAAAGTCCTCACATTTTCATAAATTTTAAGTGTCTTGGAAAAACAGATCAGTTATTTGTATGGAAAGTAACCTAAGTGAAGTTGTGTAAGTCCCTTTGATTCACAAAGACTCATCTGAATATTCCAACTATCCCTTAACAAAATGTGTGAATGAAATATTTTTAATTAATTACAAATGTGGCCCATTTCTTAAATGGCTTCTGTTATAAGCATAAATATATATATATATATCTACATCAATAAAGAAATACAAAATAATTCATTTGTCTTCAAGGGAGAATATGAAATTTATACAATAAATTCTAAGTGTAAAAATAAAATCCTCCTAGAACCTTGGCATTATTTTTATAATTTGTATAGCCGAGCAAAATGCTTATTAATAATAGATTAAGCAGTTGTAGCCAGCCATATAAATTGGTAGTTGATTAAAAAAGGATCTGAAATTACAGTCTTACAGTACCACACAAAAGCGACATTTTCACTTGTAAAATAAAACAGAAAAGCTAAGCCTTGAACTACTTGGTTCAACCAATACCTGCAAGGACATAAAATCACATCGATATTATATACAAGCGCGCGCGCGCGCACACACACACACACACACACATCCCTCAAATAAAGAAAAACAAATATTCGGTGAAAGAAGACAAGACAAATTGCACAGCAGTCCTGAGGAGGGGGGGGGAAGTCTAGTCTTTTTCACATTTTTTTTGCATTCAAAACCCCCACATACACAATAAATTCAGGCTCATTTACTCAGATATCACACGGTGATATTTATGGATGAGGGTGAAAAGTCAATAGTGATACTTACCATCTCAGTGCTATGCTTGCAAACTATCTCTACAGCCTAGCAGACAGACACATGTCCGATTGCAATGCAAATTTTAAGTACTTTATAAGCTAATAAATATTTTTCCAAATAATGAACTTGATTTATTTTATTTTAGCCTGATTAAGTTATGTTTAAAATATTTAGGTGCAGATCCAGATTAATGAAAAACCTGCATTTTTTTAAACACGCATGTGTATGTGTATGGATTACATCTGAAATAATATTTTGTAAGTAGCTAGTGAACTTCAACAACAAAAGTAATAAATGATTCGCAGTGGTTCAATTTAAAAGCTAAAATAAATTTGGAAATCAAATGATTGAATTTAGGGTAGCGATAACTTAAGGAAAGTATAAGGATTCTTTTAATAGTATAATTTTTTTACATAATTCAATAGTTACTAGGATTCCTCACACATAACATAGAATTTTAAAAAGTAATATGCTGTGATGAAACAAAGTAAATAATGGCATCGCTACACATTGATCAAAGAGGAAACAGGTGAAAATAGCACTTTTCAGTCATTTTAAGAAGATGCTCTTTTAAAAGTAACGATGCTAGATGACTGGGCGCATGAAATAAGAAAAATGTGCAGGGCAGCTCATTTATAGTGATCCAGCCTTCATCTTCTGATTTAGTTACTGTAAAAAAATCTATTACAAGTTCAGTTTGGTAGTGAACTGTAGCCATCTACTGGAAATGAACAGTTAAAGCAAATGCTTAATATCATGTTTCTAAGAAACTCGTATTCTTTGTGCTTAATTTAGTGGACCAGAAAAATGAACAATCCTAGATACAGTAAGATAAAATTTAATTTATTGTATCAGCCTCACAATCTCAAACCTGTAAAGATATATGGTTTAGTAGTTTAAGATGTTATTTTTAATGTAGTCTCCTATTTTCTAGATAAATAGCTTTCCATCACTAGGAGATTTTCCTGGTCTTTTTAAGCTATGAATTCTAAGACTTAACATTCTTAAAACATGTAGCTATGCAAATTCCAAAACTGTTACTAAAAGTTTTAAGTCAAAGTACCCAATAAGCACTGTTACCAAATTATAAGCTAGATGTGTAATCACAGTTTTTGTACTATATTTTGCTCAGATTAGCATTGAAAGAATTTTCCAAAAAAATGAAAAAAAATTGAAAAAAAAATAGTCTGGCCAAAACATGGCCTTAATTTTTCTGCTAGAAAGACCATTTAAAATAATAATTGTTTAAAAATCAGAGTTGCTGCCACATTTACTGCATTATCAGACCAGCGGGAAGACTTAGAGCACCTCACCTGTAGGTAAATGTCATTTCTGATGGGTGAGAAATTAGACCTATACCCTGTATTTTATACTTCCTCAAACAGTCCCCAATATCAACAATCTAATGGTATGTCTACTACCAATTTCTTTTTTAAAATATAAACACTCAGTATCACAACTACTCCTTGAATTATCAAGACCTAACATAATCACTGCAATGCCAACAATTTAATTTCAGTTACTGTTAGTGGTACTTAAGAGTCAGAAACTGAGCACTGGTTAAATTATTTCAACAGATATAAGTTTCATCAAGTAAAGAGAATCTAATGAATAATGTACAAATATGTTCATGACAAAGCATAGACCAACAATGTAAATTCAAATCTTTTTAAAAACAGAAAGAAGCTAAAATAGTTATTTCTTTCAAATAACATATGATATTTAAATAAGTTATTAGAGAGAAGCACTTAGTATACATCAATATATTAGTTTGATAAAACCCTTCTACTTGAAATAATTAATGTATGAATTATAGGAGAATTAACTTTTTTCTAACCTGTTCATAGACAACATCACAATTTTGTAAAAGACATTCGTGAAATTGACAAGAATGCATCGTAAATCAATATACGATGGTGAAATCGATTTACTTTCTAAAACCCACCATTCATATACTAACATTCTGAGTATAAAACAGTTTCAATTTTTATGGCTGGTAATATCAGTTCTACAAATATGTTAATAATATAATTAGATGGGGAAAAAATTCTCTTAATCTTGAAACCGAAGATATAAAGAAAGCCCAGTATTTTCCAGATATTTAAACATAAACTCATATATTGCTGACTTCAGTTGGCAGCGGCAGTTTTCAG
>PITA01008495.1:0-62500 GCA_004023965.1 Spilogale gracilis | reverse complement strand
CAGGCTGCTCCCTGGCTATCTAACTAATCCCCACTCACCTGCGTATCAAATGCCCGCTAGCGGATGAAATGTAGCTTTCTGTGTCCGTCCAGCCAGGGTGGACATTTCTTTCTTTACCTGAGCTTTCTCCATCCATTTGAAGTACGTGTTATTTTGATCTTCTTAACCCTAAAGACTATGTGCATTGGCACAAGTGATGTTCCATAAATGTTTATTCAATATTTTCTAAAAATCCTCCAATTCACCCCACCAGCCACTTATAATTGCTGCAATGTTAATATGTCATGCCATTCTAGTCCTCACTACTTTTTTTTTAAGATTTTACTTATTTATTTAACAGAGACACAGCTAGAGCAGAAACCCAAGCAGGGGGAGGGGGGAAGGAGAAGCAGACTTCCTGCTGAGCAGGGAGCTTGACTGGTGGGGGGGGGGGGTTTAATCCCAGGATCCTGAGATCATGGCCTGGGCAGAAAGCAGACGTTCTACTGACTGAGCCGCCCAGGTGCCCCTTCTTCACTACTTCTGCTCTTTTGCTCCATCTACTAAAAATGTCCAAATCAGCCTTGTGAATACCCCCTCATCCTTTAAGACCCAATCAAACAAAACCTCTGGAGGAAGGCTTTCCTGCTGCCCCAAGCACTTCCCGTGGACCACTGTCCTTGCTCTTACTCCTACAGTGTGTGCCTCTTCCTGTCTGTCCCTCCTCCTTGGAGCACAAGACTGCAAGGCCCCTGTACCAGCTGGTCACTGGGTCTGCATGGAGAGGAAACTCTCAAGAATGGACCCAACGGGTAACAAATGAGTCCCTGGATCAGTGAGTACTTTTCCGACACCTCCTATACTCAGTCTTAGACAAATCAAAGACCAAAACCCTCCAGAAAGTAAAGGACTTTCAGAAACACATGAGCAGGAAGTCAGAAGGAGAAAACAGGTTAACCCCCCACCCTCCCCACACCCCCCACACACACAAATCACAGGACAGGCAAAGGAAACCCGAAAGACTGGCTCCCCACCCCTCCCCATATTCCACTGTATGGATCAGGAGAGCTAAGGAGCCCTAAGATTCCACAACTAGATTTTAAAATCACCACAAAACCATTTTAAAATAAAAAATAAAGCAAAAATAACTTAAGGCACTGAGCTAGGAATTTTTCACTGGAGAAGATCTTCGAGGGGCCAATGTTTTCGACTACAACACCAAGACACGGCAATGTGCTCCATTTCCTTACAGGCTGATCATACGTACCGCCTTGAAATAAACCTATGCCTCACTTATCCGTGACAAACATGCAAGAAAACACCACTATACGACAGAGAATAGGATGCGATGGTGGCCAAGCGCCCCACTGTGCGGAGACCCTGGACGCAGCCTCCTTCTGTCTCTCCTCCACTGTCCTAACCTTACCTCAGGTCTCCCCTAGACTTACAAGAGTTCACAGTAAAATACCTCAGAATCGTATCTGAGAAAGAATGCTTTTTATTTTAATATTATAACTAAGACATGTATTAGGCGTTCAGATTGCAAAATGATTTCTATATAAAATATATAAAAGAACGTTCATTCACTAAGTGGTATTTCAAGGACTTGAGCACCAGAGGAATAAACTAACAATGTTAATTTTGTATTCCTCACTGAGAGGAAGAGAGACAGTAATCACTATGCGGCATTTCGAAATTTCAAACTAAAGGCAAAAATATATCATTAAGCAAAAAGCTTTAAAAAATTATATAGATAAAATATGTGATATGCCCTTTATAATGAGTATTTGAAAGTTAATTTAAATCTTTCACAAAACTGAGAGACGCTGCGTTTTACTGTCAAAAGCATAATTCATGCCACAACATAAAACAAACTTTTTCCATCTCTATCTCTTTAGCCAAACAACCAGCCAAACCAAATGCTTATTTTATCTGGATACATCTGTAGATATGATGGGTGTAATTAATTGTTCAGCTAAAAATGCAATTCCAGGGTGCTTTTAATGATTTAGGTATACACAGCTTTAGTTCTTAGAACGGACTAAAAATAGTGATTTTAATTTATTCCTGCTGCCTACAATTACCCACAACCATGTATTTTTAAATATTTCCAGCCTATAAAAATTACTAATTTTTGCCACTTGTGTTTATCTGCATTTAGACTTTGATTTGGATAAATTAAGCTCTCAAGTGTTCCTTGCTTTATGAAACTCTGCATGTTGTACACTTCAACACAAATAAATGACTTGTACCATTAGAGGTTTAAATAATGTAATGTATTTCGTGCTCAGCCTGAAGCTGGATTCCAATGAAGTTGCTAATGCACGTAATGATTAAGTGTAACTCAAATACTAACTGTGTTGTTGAAAACATGACAGGCAATAATTTGGTCTATTATATTCTGCCATTTAATTGCCTAGTACAGACATTCTCTGACACATTATGAAGCAATGATTTACAATTATTCAAGCTGCAAAGGTCAGAAAGTGACATTATAATCATCTACATAGAGATCCCTTCTAATGCACAAAAACTAGGTAATGCCACACACACACACACACACACACACACACACACACACACAGAGTTTCACTGCATTAGTAACTTTCTATTTAAGGTTTCTCAAACCAAATAAGAATAAACAGCTCATAAGCACATCAATACACAACAGAAAAGGTCTAGAATCTTTCCATGAACCCGGAGGTGACAGACTGAGAAAATGCCCTTATTCTCTCCCGATTAGTTAAGTTCTACTCAACTACTTAACTCTACACACTGATTCAAGACCAGACACAGGGAAGTCAATCGGAAAAATAACAGGATCCCCAGAGCAGGCGTCCCAGCGTCTCTGTGAAAAGCGGCTAGCACCCGGGGGGGTTTATGCAGATCTCAGGCAACTTACTGGTTTGCTACTAACTCTCTCTCTCCCTCTCTCTCTCTCTTTCTTTTTTTTTAAGTAACTGGTCACAAAAAACAAAAACAGTAACCTAAGCTCATCAGTGTTTACCTGTCTTGTCCTAATAAAAAGACAAAAATATCTTCATCTGTGTAAGTACCTAATTCTACTATATCACTTTTAATTTGTTATCATCCAAGTGCAATAAGTTATCAACACATAAAGAACAATGGAGCAGAGTAATAGAATTATTTAAAACAATGCTTTAATGTGAGAAAAGTGAAACAGAGAAAAAGATACAAAAACAGACTGAATACCACCACGTTAAGGGAAAAGACCATGCAAGCAAATTTTTAAAAGCAGAAAAAAGCAGTGGCTAGGGGCTAGAAGGAGGTAAGTTAGTTATCACATCCTGATGAAAATAACCTAGATAGAAAAAAATAAGTACAAATTAAAGTAACCAAAATAACAGATACAGCAAAAAGCAGAGAATTTTTTTTTTAAGGGAGAGTTAAAAGGAAGGAAAACAGTGGTCCACCATTACCAGTGCATAATCTGAGTCCATCACTAAAAACACTTCTAATCTTAAGTTTAGCATCTGTACAATGGGGATAATAAACAGAAGATGATTTCATGACACCAGGAGATCAACAAAAGTAAATGCTAATTAAGGTGTACCACAGCACTGCATCAATACTATTTATTATTGATAGTATTACATACACTATTATGTTTATGTATACACACACAGAGACAGAATTACATTTAAATAGATCTAACAAGACAGTGTCTGTAAGCCACTGACGTTTCAAGTTATTCTCTTAGTGGTCAAAGGTAGAAATCATTGATTTAGTAAAGATACGAGTTTAACCTATTGTCAAGCATATGCTTCCCAAAAAATTAACTTCTGTATCGAGATGCTTTCTATTATCTCTTATTCTCGCCCTATTCGCCCCATGTCAAACCCACAGCACATGTTCACATGAACTGCCAATTAAGTACTCACTATAAATATACCTATACTGTATAAAATTCCTCCTGAGATTACATTTGGGTGTAAAAAAAAAAAAAAAATTAGGAAACTATACTCTTCAAAAACTGCTCCTCCTAAAAGTGAAAGTAAAATCAAAGGTTTTTAAATGAAGCTATCAATAACAGGTTCTTAAAAGAGGAATTGCAAAGCAACACATTTCTGAAATTTTTACTGCAACATGAGCACATAAAGCATGGGTAAACACGAGAGAAATCCTGAATTCCAAAGCCTCGCTACCTGACAGGAATTAGACACCTAACACACTTAGCTGCTTTACAAACTAACTTAAATCCATGATACACTGTAGCTAGGATCTACCCACGAAGTGGAGAGAATGAATCTTTAAGCTGGATTTTAAGATAAAAGAAAACCAGTGTGAGTCCAAACAACTGAAGGAAAAGTTCAAAAGGCAGTCTTTGTTAAGGGAGTCAAACTAAGCCTCAGTGAAAGTATCTGAGATACATATTTGATGGGCATCTACAAACTTCTTATACAAAGACAGAAAAAAACAAGTCAATTACAAGTAATCTAAACCATTAATATTGAGCTCAATTCAACAAAATGTACTGTCATTTTCATCTAATTTCACTATAAAATATGAGGTTTTTTTCAAGAAAAGCAAGAGGCTACTAAGACAACATAATACAACCGTGTGAGCAATGATTTCATGATTAAAATGTGCCTGTTCCATTATCTCTAGACGTCATTACTCAATCAGAAGTCTCTGAAGAATCGTTTATCTCTTACAACTCAGGTAACGAAAGGGGCAGAGATGAAGGTCCTGACTACTGCAGGAAGAAAAACACAGTGCAGGACCTTCTGTTTGTGACAAAATTACAGAGTTAATGTCCCTGAAAGATCACGTCACCTTTTAAAGCATGATTTTTTTAAAAGGTAAAATTTATAGCAATGAAAGCTAATGAAGAAACGCAGCATGAGCTGCTTATGCTCAGGAACTAATAGGTCCACTGAGCATTTCTGGGATTATTTAGCCATCAATGATAATGAATTGACACTGTCACTAATGCTAATGTACCCGTGCTCTCTACCACCAGGAACCTGAGAGCCAATTCTCAATTCTCACTTTCCTGCAGGCTTCTCATGCTAGCTTTTCACTTACATACGTATTGTCCTATCCCTTTAAGACACACAAAATACAGATGTCCTAGAATACTTTTTCTTTACCATTAAAGGGCTCTAACTCATTAGTGTTCTATTTCAACTCCAAAGACCAAAAGGCCTTCTTCAATTTACTGCAATTCTTCAGAACTGTTAGCTTCACTGTGAAAATATCTACCCTATGAAAATTATTATTATATTACTTTTAAATCAAATTTCACTTTAAAAAATTAAGAGAACTATTATTTCAAAGTCAAATAAAGTTCAGTGCCCACCATAATGCTAAAAGATACAATCTTGAAATCTAGATTGTTTTCTCTATGCGCGCGCGCACACACACACACACACACACACACACACAGGCAGACCTCAAAGACAGCAGTATGAAACTCAATATATCTCTCTGCATTTATAATTCTTTCCATCTCGGGAATCAAATATGTAAACCACTTGTGTAATACTTCAGTGGTGTGTGGCAAGCAGTGAGCTAAGCCAAGCGTGCACTATTTAAACTGGACAATCAAAGCTAATTGATCTATTGTTTTTGATGCCACCTATGCCAGAAACTGCTCTCCGATAGTTTCTTCTTCTACTTCCCCAGACTCAGTAACCATAATTAAAAAAAAAAAATTTAAAAAAAAGACGGAAATAGATTTCTAATAATAGAGCACGCAAAAGCTGCTTAATTATTTTGAAGAAATGAGGAAGAAACTGCTGACTGCTCCCTAACAGCAAATGTCCGCTGGAGTCTGGCCCTTCCTCTTTCCTATAACTCATATGGTAGAAAAACAATAAATGAGGTATCTTAAAATTCCAAGACCTAGAGCAATTAAAATGAACCATTTGGCACTCGACCCTCACAGCTAAAATCAGCAGCAACAAAACTCATTCTCCCACTGATCTTCAGGGGGCTTTAGGGCAAAGGTTCATCTTCATTTACTTTAGCTGCAAGTCACTGAACCATCAATTCTGCCAATGAATAAATCTCAAACCATGGTTAATAAAACTGCTTGCAAAGTTATCTGTAAAACTATCTTAAGGGTCAGAAAAAATGAAATGTACTGTCCAACAAAAGACAGAAGCTGTATTTGACTAAAGATATTTACTCGGTGGTGCCAACCAGAAGAATCTTCCCCTAAAAAAAGGAAACCTACCGTAATGTGTGCACCCTGCATAATTGAATTAAACCTGCAATAGGTAGGGAATCAGCATAAGAACTGCAGGTCTCTCAGGTTCCACAGAAAGTGTTTTCATATGATGCACTTATTCGTTAATTTAGGGTATTAAAATCCAACTCTGAATGTCCGATGATATACCATAGATGTCATGGCATTTTAAAACCTTTTAAACATTTCTGCTAAACTAATTAGTTGTGCATTAAGGCATCTCAGTGCTTCCTATTAAACGCAACACATGTGAGTGACAGTTTTAACACCATGAATGGTTCTTTAGAGGAAGAGCCGTTAACTAAAAAAGGAAAACAAGTTTTGAAATAAAGTTACACAAAAACATACATTATACACTGCTTATTTAAGCTCCATATCTGTAACAATCAGTAACCAGATGTCCGAAATTAAATCTTTTTCTGCCTTTCCCCTTATGGAGGATGTCCAGGCTATCCAAAGAGCCATAGATGTGATTAAAATTAAAGCAGTATAGCAAAAGAAAGAAAGAAAGAAGAAGGGAAAAAAAAAAAAAACCCCACATACATATACACTCCTAAAGCTGTATTATGTATTTTTTTAAAATGTCTTTAAATGGAATTTATAGTTCTCTCTGGCAATGTGAATGAACATCCTATAATTTAGTCAATTTACAGATTACAGGTTCAAATTGACCTTGTAGCCCATAAAATTGCTCATCTTCAGTAGAGGATTAGAAGTGGGAGAAGAATGTCATAACTGTATTTAAGGAATTTACCATAACAATGGAAAGGAGGATACGCATGCATAATTTTAGCCACTCTTACTCATATCAGTTTTGAATTCTGAAACAATGGCTATCCCGCACATGCTCCCTGGTTCACCACGGCAGAGATGGCTTCAATTTACTCACCCACAGACGTGACACTTGTACTCCCTCATCCCAAGGTGCCGTTTGACATGGTTCCTGGCATCGCCAAGCTGAGCTGTTGCAAAATGGCATATCTTGCACTTGAATGGTTTTGATCCTAAGTAAATTTAACATAAAATATGATTTGAATTTGAACAATACCTTACTGATAGTTTAAAAAGAGGCCTAGATCTTGAATCATACTTTTCATCTGTTTAGAAATTTCTGGCCCCCAATGGAATACCTGCATTCCTTTCTTACTGGAATAGACCTGCATTCCATAATTATTCCACCAACAAGACTTCAGTGTTTCAGTGAGTGTTCCTAACGTTCAGCAATATTTCTAAGATTTAAAGTCAAAGTGAAAACAGTCAAGCAGTACTAAGCAGGTAAGGTGAGCTAAGTAATTTTAATATTTTTCTAACAATTTGCAAAAATATTCAGCATTTAAAATGGAGCATTATAAAAACAAGTGCATACAGAGTAGTTGATATTTTACAAAGTATATTTATCATCAAATAAATATCTCAGTGGCCACCTCCATTCCTCATATTTCTGTAGCCTTGAATTTACTCACATTAAGAATGGCATTTTGGATCTTTTTTTTCTGACATTTATCCCACATGATTCACTACATTACTATTTTAATAGCACACAATGTAGGATATACGATGGGTAAGTTATTTGCTTTTATGATCATTTTATAGGCAAAAATCTGTGATGATTCTGCAAACCAGCAGTACTGACATTTTATTTATTGATTACAAGAACAAATGTTTCAACATAAAAAGCACAACATAAAAAGTACCACATTATTTTTTTAATTTCACAAAGATTTAACCCATACTCAAATATGAGAAAACAGTAATTTCAGTATGGTCAGACCTAGTGCCAAGGACAGACTGTGACTGGAACATAGTTACTAACAGATAATCAGTACCCACATTAATGAGAAGCAACTCTCCTTTAAGTGCAACATGCACATAGCATTTTTAAATTTTCTAACCACTAAGTCCCCAAATAAATAAATCAAAATCCTAAAAATCACAGTCTAAAAAATCAGTACAATATGTCTCCAGATCTGTCGGATCATGTTTAGTATCTATTTGGTGAAATACCTCCTCTAAGATACTTAGACAGAATGTGATATAAGTGAACTTCAATAAATATACAAAAAGAGCTCAAATAAAAAAATTGCAATAAATCATATTTGATCAATGAACCTTTGTGCAGTGCCCTTGAAAAAAATAATCCTCCAAGAATACTTTGTTGAAATTGAAGCACTCAGTAAAAAATTTTAGAGTCTTAAATTTCAATTTAATTCCCAAAAGCTGACAAAAAAAGTGAAGCATTTAATTTTCATCTTCTAACAGAAATAAAAAAGTCAACAGTACTAAGCACAGGCACACAAGGTTGAATATTTCACAGTTCAATGACAATGAAGCCAGATCTCTTAATACTTCCATTTCTACTGTTAGAAGTAGATGTAAAATATATTTAGCACCTGAATGGTTATATCTAGTCAGCTTTATATGTTTAAATGTCAAAAGCAGGTTGAGACTGCAGCTTACAGCAATCACATTCTATCAATCACATTAGAAACTACAGTTTATTTAAATGATTCTGATAAAACTAAGGCTTTCACTACCTGGAAACATCTCATCTTGGCACAGAATTCTATAAAGGGACAGAAAAAAGAAAAGAGTGAGAAGAACCAATTTACCTGCACTTTAAATTGAAATGCATTAAAGGTAATAAGGCAATTAGGAAATTATTAATTAACAATAACATTAGGACTCCAACCAAAGAAAATAAAGCTCTCAACATTTGCATTCCAGTTTTGGTGAAAGCATTTCAACTCTGTGGATCTAGGTTTTGATCACGCTCCGCCTGCACCGCCACTGTGAGAAGTCCCTCCCCTGGGAGACAGGTGCCACAGGGGCTGGGCACAGACCCCTCAAGTCACTCTACATGGCTCCTTAGTGGAAAGCTCTAGTTCTTCACTGCCAGTGTGCTGACGACACATAAATGACTTATTCTGTTGACTGTTTTCGCACAAAAATCGTGGAGGTCCTATTTTTCACATCTTACGTTCAGAAGAGACTGTGTTAACATCTTTCTGTGCCATAAAATTTCCAAGGAAGTGGAGATAATACCTTTTTGCCTAAGGAAAAAGAAAGGTCCTCTTTTTTTCTATTAATGTTTCCAGTCTTAAGCTTGCTAGGTACATCCCAAAATGAATCCAGGCATACTGTTTATGAGGCAAAATTTGTGAAGCCACATAATTCTAAATTTGTCTTTCGTGCAAGTGTTACCGTGATTATTACAAACTGTCAATATTATTTTAAATAGTTCCATTCCTAGGAACAGCATTATCCTCAGTAGGTTTTCTTCTCTTAATCTGGCCTCTGAGGTTTTTTTTGAAAGGGCAAAAACAAAAGAGACTCTGGCTTTCTGGCACCTTACAATTTTACCAAAACAATTCCAAAGATTTTCAAAACTAAATCTTCACGGAGACTTGCAACAGCCATTCCTCACCATCACTCACGGCTAACTGCTATGCATACGTGGATGTGAGATGAACACTTAGATATTCAAACTCTAGGTCTCAAAGAATGTACAGAACCCATCATCTAATGCTTCTCCACCACAGCCTCAATGCTACAACCCTCCTTAAACGCTGAACACTTTACTCCGTCCTTCATTCATTCATTTACTGCGGGTGGGGCACGGAGATGAAGAGTGAACAGAGTGTAGCCCTGCCTCTCACTAGGCTTGGAGTCAACAGACCAACACTCCTCAATGTCTTTCCTCAAGCGGATTCAGCTTCTACACTTTCAGATACGTACGAAGCTGCACACTACAGCCCTCACGTGAGACCTTTTCAGTGAAATCACACCACTCCCTATCTCCCTGCATGTGAACATTTCCAAACAGCACAAGTAACCCCGTGTGCTCACGGCATCAAACGAAGGGCTTCCAACAGCCTTCTTGTTTAATGGCATCTGCCAGCCACGTCCTATGAAAGGAAAGCTCTAACCAACAGAATAATGCAACAGAGAAAATGAACAGCTGTTTCTGCACTCCTAATGTAAGGGGAAAGGCAACACAGCCCTTTCTGGTCATGCTCATGACTTCACACTAGCGAAGGCACAAGAAAACTCTGCGGTGCTTTTTTCCTACCATTCTTGATAACCAAAACTCATTTATTTCTCAGAATGCTGCTTTTATCGTGCTAAGGATGGGAAGAAAAGGTGACATAAAATAGAGAGTAAATCACAAAATATGAAAACAGGGATTGGAAGAGTAAGTCCTCTTCCAGTTAACCATTAATAACAGTCTCTGCATTACTACTTCATGGACATACGCAAAGTATCAGAAAAGCAATTCATTTTAAGATGCCCCCAAGGAAGAAAAAAAAAGAAAGAAGAAAGAAAGAAAGAAAGAAAGAAAGAAAGAAAGAAAGAAAGAAAGAAAGAAAGAAAGACAGACCTTGGATTAAATAACCGGGAGAGCAACATCCCCCCAAAAGTGGCTTACAAAACTGAAATGGTAGACTGGCATTGCATCCTGGGGAGCAGGGCTCTTTGTGGTGCTTCGGGACACAATAAAAATGTACTTGCTGATAAGCCCAACAGAAGATGTTAAAAAGTATGCTAACTTTTACTAAATGTTACAATCAATGATGTAACTTATATAAGTAGGGTTACTTTGTCACATATTGATAGTTACCTCACTTTCACATCCACATTAACTTGATTTTAAATGCAATTAATACATATAGTCAAGGAAGACTAATGGACTACATTCTGCACTTAACCTAGTGGACGTTTTCAAATGGCACAAGTGACCAGTGCAAACCTATTTTGCATTGTAAACGACTAAATAAATCTTAATGGATTAAGAATGATCAGCTATCAACACACAAGGGAAATTAAGTGCTGAAATGCCTACATTGATTATTTTAAATTATTAGCCTTACTCTGTTCTTGAATTTGTATGCTTTTAGTGAGCTTTAACACATTTACAAGACTTATTGACTATAATTACAAGAGAATTCAAGTAATGGACACATCAATTATAAGCAACATGTCTTGACCAGACAGTTGCATAAAGAATTCTAAAAAGAGGTCCATTAGCATCTTCCTCTTAGGTTTATTCAGTTTTTATCTGCCTTTAGAGGGCATATTAAGAAACTACATACCTTCTACACACGAACAAGCCTGATTTCTAAAAGCCAGAACACTCCATAAAGTGAGCAACACAGTACTGACAAAGGTATTAACAGTGCCAAGAAATCAGTATTTGTATTCATTCCCCAACAACAGCTCCACAGCTTGAAGAGTTGGAGCCAAGAGTACAATGTTTGTATTTACCTAGATTAATCTTACACAGGTTGCCCTCTTACTTTCCTCAAAGAAAAACTTTTATCTATCTTTAATCTCCCTAAACTAGTAATGTTTCATACTCTTTTGTCTTCCTCCTTGTAACCATGCACTAAGTTTCAAAAACTGCATGAATTTAAAGTATAGCTTTAATAATAAGCCATTATTTAAAAGTACAGTAAAATAAACCTTACAGTTTTAATGAAAATATGTTCATTGAAATGTGAATTTATTATTCAAATCCACTCATAAATTCAACCATGGAGACAGAACTTGTCTAAGCAGAGCACAATGATTTAGAAAAGCTGTCTATTTAAAATAAAGAATGTATGGCAGGTTTATAGAAACAGTGCAGTGAATTTTTACATAAATTTAGAACAGTGGCTTATGCATTTTCCACCAAAAAAAAAAAAAGTTAAAAAAAAATTTCCACCCCAAATTAAACATTCAAAGGGAACACTACATTTGACAGAGCACAGAAAGTAAATCAGGTGCTGCCTTTGTGAAAACCAAATCCCCAGGACATATTAACTTTGAAAAGTGCGCACTAATTTTGATCCCTGAAAGTAGAATCTTGTTGCCTGGGAGTTACACTTTTCGATATAAACCATCTGGCAAAGAATAATTTTAAATCCCTAAAATTCTAAGAAAATTTTTATTATTTCATTCCTCTAAAGCCATTTAATATGTCCTCTGAAAGCCACAGAGCCACTTAATAGCTACCTTGGAAAATCAAACAATCAGGACTCAGAAGCAATTGGAAAGCTGCTAAAAGACAGGACTAACACAGGCATCAGAGGGGCAAGGTTTTTTGATAAAATGAAAAGAAATTTGTCAAATAATCTGCCCTGGAATCACTGAGGCTTAATTAACTTTGGAAATGTTAGATGTCCGCACTGACTTATGGCAGATGTCCAGAGTGCCGCCAGCAGGGTCACGTGGGCCCAGGGGCGGGCCAAGCAAATGCAGCATGGACTCCATACCAGGATGGGAACAAAACCCCCATTTCACCCTTCATTTGCACTTTATAGGTCAACATGGGTTTGTGGAATACGTACCTGTATGAGTGCGAATATGCGCTAGAAATGCCATCGAATTGCTACTTCGACACATCTTCCCACAATACTTGCAAACATTTCCCTGATTTTCTTCTCTCTCGCGGTTGATTTGCTCAGTGTCTTCCACTATGTACTTGTTCACCTCCCGGAGCAGTTCTTCATGCTGCCCTTTAATATGGAGAAATAAATTCTGTTCTGAATCAAAGGGCTCCGTACACTTGACACATTTAAAGGTGGCCCCTCCCTCCGGAAGCTCCTCTACACTGGCCTGTTCATTCCTCATATGACCAGCACTGGCCAAATGCTGATGGAGGTTGCTCTCTGTGTAGAATGATTTTCCACACAGTAAACAATGGAAATGTTTCTCTTTTGTAGGATGTTTCATGGCTATGTGAACATTCAGTCCACTCAGACCATCTGCTAAGAAGCCACAATCATCGCAACGAATTCGTGTGGATTCGCCGAAGGAACTACCTTCAGATTTCTTCTTTTTCACCCCTTGAGCACAGTCTTTTAAAGGCAACTCACTACTCCTCACACCTGTTGTGACCAGACCGTCTTCAGATGGGTCTAACAATTCTCCATCTTCAGGGTTCTTTATCCTTATTATGGAAGAATCAAACCGGCCAAAACTGTACATGGCCTGTCCTTTGTCATCGATACTGATTATAGTCTCATAAACATCATTACTTTCAACTGTGCTATCAGAAGCTGGACCATCCTCTTCCAATATGATTTTAGTTTCATGTTGGGAATTCATCAGAATTTCCTTGCCCTCCAGAACAGGGTCTTCTCGGGTATCTTTCAAATCCTCTGAACTCTGCACACTCCCAACTTCTTTCTGACCACTGCTCTCCAGGTTTGGCTCCCGCCTGGTTCTTGTCATCACAGCAGGGATGGTGCCTTCGGCCGGATGCCCTCCCCCGAGACCTCCAGGACACCCAGGTTTGCTAAGGGCTTTATCTGCATTCTCCGCTGCCTGGCCAACATCGCTCTCACTGCACGTGCTGTGGGCTCTCTCTACTGCCTCATAATCTAAAGCTGAGCTTCCTGAATTTTCATTCTGAAATCTGCTTGGGGAGCCACCATTAGAGGAAATATTAAGGGACACCCTCTCCTCGGGTTTCAGAGCTTTATCCTTGGCCAGGGGCTGTTGGAAAGTTTCACCAAAGGAATGATCCTCACTGAAATTAGATTCTTCTTCAGTCTCAATCTCTACAGAGGTGGGAGCACGGAGGACCTTAGACACGTGTAAATTAGTATCCTCATCCAAAACACAACAATCAGCAGTACTTTTACATTTCAGAATTTCTTCAGATGGCTGGTCTGAAATTATCTGATATTCTTCAGAATTGTGTTGATGCTGCTCTTCGGGGACAATGATGTTTTCGGACGTATCCGCAGAACTCACTTCTATGTCCGAAGAGGTCAGGTAAGACTGCCTTTTCATCTTGTGTTTTTCTGTCGCTGCATGCCTAGTCATCTCTCGACGAGTCACAGCATAGTAATCGCATGCCATGCAATAAAAAGCAAATTCTTTTGTATGTTTCCGTTTTACGTGCAGTTCTAGAGAAGCAGAAGAGTGAGCGTGAAACTCACAGTGTACACACTTGTTATCACTCGTACCCACCACATCTCTCTGGGAGCATGCATCTGCTTGCTGGAGAGGGTCCTCTGGTCCTAGAGACATTTGTTCCTTTTTATCAGTGATGTGACTGTTGACTTCCCCATCTGTAGAATGACATACATTTTCAACTTTGATTTCAGTTGGATTTCCGTGCTCCGGCACTGGCTTTCCTGAAGTGGAGGTGTCTGATTCAGCTGACCTGGCAGCAAGTTCATCTGGACCTGCTGAAATGGCATTCTTCCTACAGCCTTCAAGATTACCTCCTTCAGGGCCAACAACGATATCTGAACTCTGTTTGCCATTTGCTTCTATTTCTACACGGCCTTTATGTTTCTTAGTAGCACAATGGCGCTCCATGTCGCCCTTAGTTACGGTATAATACTTACACACTTTGCATAAATAACTATACTGGTGACTGTGTTTCCGTCGAATGTGAACAGTCAGGTTTGTAATACTAGAGGCCAAGAGACCACAGTGAGAGCACGTTCGCGAGATGTGACCTTTGGGTCTCCCTCTCTTTGGAGCGGCGGTCAAAGCTACTTCACCCTCTTTGGCTGTTCCACCAGACTGTGCTGCTTCCTTGGTAGTCAGTCGGCTCTTTTCCAGACAGGAATGCTCCTGCAACCGCACACCTTCTAAGTGGCTATCGATCCTCCCATTTCCAGAAACATGAAACTCTTCTTTTTTGTCATTTGCACTTATACACACCCTCTCAATACATTCTTCAAAACTTAAGCCAATGTTGTTTTTCTTGGCATTTTCGAGATGCTTGCTTCTCTTAATGTGCTTCTCCATTCCTTCCTTGCTCAGCGAGTAAAGATTGCACGCTTTACAAAGGAAGTGATAATCCTGGCCGTGCCGGAGCTTGATGTGCCGTGTGAGAACAGTGGAAGACCGCGTTTTATAAAAACACTTCTTACACTGAAACTGAGGCTTACTGGAATGCCTCACTTCGTGCCCATGGCTTACCCTGGACTTAGCAGGTTCTTCCTGAGCCGCTTTACCGGACTCACTCATAGGATCTTTTGTATTTTCTGATTCTAAAGTACTTAAGGGTAAAGTCTGTAAAGCCAAATCACTGTTAAATGGTTGGGAAGTCTTTGGTTGAACCAATAAACGAATATGCTTCTCGGTTGTTTTGTGTTCTTCCATGTCTCTCTCAGACAAGAAGAAGAGATTGCAAGGACTGCAAAGAAAACCCATACTGTGCTTTTCCTCCATGTGGTCTCTAAGATTTAGTTCATTCTCAGAAATAAACGAACAGCACTGACACCTGAGGCCAGTGGCGGTGTGCTGATGCTGGTGGTCGTGCAAATGCTTGTCGGGGTCCCCCCTCGACGTGCTGGAAAAGCCACACGCCTGGCAGCAAAGCCTCACCTCTCCAGCGGGGCCCCTCTCTCCGTGGCTCCCCACGCCCGTCCTACTTGTCGCTACTTGACCACAGTCTGTACGAGCACACATCTGATGATCAGCAGCTGGCCTCCCCGTCGCAGAGCCAAAGGAGCACGCCACAGGGGGGCTTCTTTTGTCCTGCGTCAGGTCCAGGGTTTCCGAGGAAGTCACACACAGACTGCGGACACTGCCACCCGTTTCTGCGTGTTTGGACACAGCCTCTGCCTCACTAGCCTTCACCTGGGTTCGAAAGTGTTTCATATACATCCTCTGGGTGTCATTAGTTCCTCTTTTACTCATTCCTAGAAGAGTAAACCTTTTCTTGGCCTGGCCTTTTAAAGTAAATGTGCCAGTTCGTCGTCGGAAGCCACCGCCCAACAGGAGGACGTTTCGCTCGGGTCTTGGTCTCGGGCTTGCACCGACACCGTGTGCTGCCTGGAGGGTAGTTTTGGTAGATTCCAATTTATCAAAGAGACCCTCTGAGCTTACCAATGTTCCTAGCTTTTTGCCTTTACTCTGGTTTTCAGGATTTCGAGCTATGCCAAGGGAAGTTACGTTTCCTTCAATAATCTCTCCTTTTTCTGATGAAGTATTCCTGGAGGGCATCATTTCAACACGCAGCTCGCTGCCTCCACTCTGCTTAGAAACGCTTCCTCGGATATCTTTACATTTGCTTCCAACATTTCGCAATCCTTTTGAATCACTCGTCTTTGCTGTTGGTTTAGAAGCTCTTGGTTTTACACGAACATTTTTTGCTCCCACGGCACATGGTTTCTTAGGAAAGGGCTGTTTTGTTAAGATCTGTACAAACCCTCCACGAGCAGCAAGATTCTGACGCCGGAGGTGCGTTTTGCCAAGATAATGTGCATTCAGCAGGTTTTCCTGCACACACTGGAAGCCACAGAGGTCGCAAGAAAAGACCTGCTGCGGCCCGTGCGCCTGTCTGACGTGCACGTGCAGCGCGGCCCGGCTCTCCGCTCTGTGGCCGCAGCGGCAGCACGCATGTTCCGCCGACTGCTGCGTGTGACATTCGGCATGCTTCTCCAAATCCAAGCGAGAAGGAAACAAATGACCACAAACACTGCACTTGAGAACTGTGTCTACATTTCCAATGGTACAACTAACACTGATCTCTTTCAGGGGGAAAGGAGATTCTCTTTCCGGATCAAAGGAAACCATTTCCTGAGCAGACTTCTTTTCAGGGTCTGTTTTCAGAGAAACAGCATCACTAGTGCTAAAACTGCGAGGAGGGGAGAAGGCACTGGGAAGACAAGTGCCTCCGTCTGGGCACTCACTCAGGAGGGGCTCCTTCACTGTCTCACCTAACGGGATATGCACTTCTGGGACTGTGCTCTCAGAAGTTTCTAGCTCGAGAACGCCCTGCTCTGCAGGCTGCGGGTGCTCTGCCTCGGCTGAGAATTTCATTCGTTTGGAAGTGTGTTTGTTTCCATCTTCCACCACAGTGACGCTGCCAAAGCGTGAGGATTCTGAGAAACCTCTTTTGCTGGTGGAATTCTCTGAGGACTTTGGTATCACATCAAATACAGGCCCACAATCCACAGCACAAGGTGAAGAACTTCTCGAGTCTTCTGCTTCTTTGTTTCTGTTTTCATCCTCATCGTTCTCTGGCTTCTTCTCAGTATCCATTATCAATGACCTGCTGATGAGGTTTCGGGTGTCGGGGCGGCTCACTCGGCACTCATAACCTGTGCAGAAAATAAACACACTGTTAAACCTCTGAACGTAGAGAACACACACATATTTTGTCCAAAAGTCAACATAAGGGGCGCCTGGGTGGCTCAGTTGGTTAAGTGACTGCCTTGGGCTCAGATCATGATCCCGGAGATCCGAGATCGAGTCCCACATTGGGCTCCCTGCTCCGCGGGAAGCCTGCTTCGCCCTCTCTCACTCCCCCTGCTTGTGTTCCCTCTCTCGCTGTGTTTCTCTCTGTCAAATAAATAAATAAAATCTTAAAAAAAAAAAAAAGTCAACATAAAGTGACACACGGAATGAAAAAACTACCATAGCCTCAAGATTTCCTCTATATTGAGATGAACGTCAGGCCATGTATCAAGTCCTCATGAAAAGGATGAAGTCAGATCCGGGGAACAGCGTCCCCACACTGCTGACTCAGGGAGCAATACTATGGCGTCTTCGATGGAAGAAGTGTTCTCAGCCAGCTCACACAGAAACTCCCATGAGTCAATTCTCTTTACTAGTATAGTTCAGCTTACTCATTTTTTTTTTTTTTTGGAACAGAGAAGCCATCTTTTCAAATTTCATCTCAGTGAAACCCTCCCATCTGTAAACAAAACAGATTAAACAAAACTGCTGTGCCACAAGCCAGGAAGCAGGGCCTCCCCTCTGCAGTCTCCAAGCTGAAGTCCAAGCCCCAGTGAAAAATTGAGAAACAAACGCTTCATCCTCTTCTCTGCAGCGACAAGCCTTACCATGATTTCTCTAAATATACCCTAACTGACTACATGCACATTCTCACTGCACATCACTATTCCTGCTCCAACTCTCCTGCCAATGAAAAGCCCTTCCTGTCCCCACTGTCAATCACCGGTTTCCTCATCTAACAACCGTTCTGTACCCTCTGAAGGTTAATGATAGACAGAAATGTCAGCAGGAGAGCAGGATTAATGAAGCAAATTTTGGGGGAGAGAAGAATTTCACTGAATAAAATGCTTTAAAATCAATAATATTGATTTTATTTTTCCTTATGCTATTTAATTCAATTAAAACATATCATTTTCCATTTACTTTATACCAGAACTGGAATTTTTAGCCAAATGCCATTGGGTTTGATGTGAATAAAAAAGCCATCAAATATTATGGTCTCAAAGCTAATGATAACTATTTTTAACTATTTTAAGTACTTTTTTATAACAGCAACAAACCCAATAAGGGCTGTTGCTCTGACTCTGCTGAAAGGGGAGAACAAAATATAGCTACGTGATACCAAATGCCTGAGCAACAAAGGAAAAAGTTGACAAGCTGGGTTTTATCAAAATTAAAAATTTCAAATGACTGTATGCTTCAAAGGCCACAAGAAAGTAAAAAATAACCATCAAGAATGTAAAAAACAACCCACAAAGCAGGAAAAACTTTTTGCAAATCATATATCTGACACAGGTCTATTTCTAGAACATACGGAGAACTCTTAAAACTCAATGATAAAAAGATGAAACAATTTCTAAATGAGCAAAGGGGCTCACTATACATTTCTCCAAAGAAGATATACAATCAGCCAAAAAGCACATGAAAACATACTCTATCAGTAGTAATTAGAGAAACGCAAATCAAAACCATAATGCAATACCATTTCATACTCATTAGGACGGCGAGAATCAAAACGCCAAACAGTAGCAAGTGCCGGTGAGGACACAGAGACATCAGACCAATCACACCAAGGCTAGTGGGGATGTAAAACGGTGACAGCACGTTGGAAAAGAGGCTGGCAATTCCTCAAATGACTGAGCGGGGAGCTAGCAGACAGCCCATCAGTTCCACTCCAGGTATACACCCCAGAGACGTGCAAGTACGTGTCCTCGTGAAAACCTGTACACAAATGTTCACGGCAGTATCAGTCATAACAGCCAGGGGGTGGAAACAACCCAAATATTTATCAATGGAATAGGGGAAGAACAAACTGAGGTACATCCATACCCACACGATGGAATATCGGCCGCATAAAGGAATGGTGCCGACACATGCCCAGTATGCGGGAACCCTGAAAATGCTAAGTGAGCGGAGCCAGTCACAGAGGACCACACAGCATAGGATTGCTTTCAAAGGAGATGTCCAGAAAGCAGGCCAGTGGTTCCTTAGGGCTGGAGGAGGGGAGCAAGACGGGGTGAAAGCTAAAGAACACAGTGTTTCTTTCTGATGAACATCTAAAATTCACTGTGGTGATGGTTGCACACATCTGTGAATATACTTAAATCCATTAAACTGTAGTTCAAATGGTATGTGAGTATCTCAATAAAGCTGCTTAAAAATACATAAATTGTCGTATATAACCTACAACACAAAAACACTTTGTATTTGTCACTCTTACACAAGAGTGCACCCCTCTTGTAAAAGAGTGAAAAGAATAAATGTACCTAGTTTCATTACACTTACAAGATGTTTACCATTTCTCAAGGTGTGATCCAGAAAATATAAATCAGGTAAGAGGTTAACAGATGTTTGGGCAGGAAAAACAGACCCCTGGTCAAATATGTTTAGGAAACTCTGCTTTGAACCAAAGTTACTTCACCATAGGATGTCTCAGCACATAAGCATTTCCCAAACCAACTGCATTACAGAACTCATTATTTATAAAGAATCAAGAGACCAGTGGTTCCTAAGAACCCTTTAGAAAATATGCCTTCAAATAAAGCACCAGTTCTGCTATTCAACATCTGTAATTAAAGAGTAAACAGAGGAGGGAAATGAATCATGCATCTGTCCCAAAAACATCACCAAGTACCTACCATATGCCAAGCATTCTTGGTTGTAGACACTGGAATTACAGCAAAGAATGACACAAAATCTCTGTGTTACATTACAAAGGGTAAGGCAATTTTTTTAATAGAAATACTGCCCAGTCTAGAACATCTATTTTTAGTCAAGAAGAGTCACAGGGACTGGATTTACTCTCGTGCATGAAACCACAAAAAAAGAAAAGAAAAACAGAAAAAAATATATGAAAGAACAGCATAACACTTTGGACATCAGAAACTAAAGGACAGGGATCAGAGATGAGGTGCAAAGAAGAGACATCCCAGCTTTTACAGCCTGGAGAAAGGACCCAGGCCACAGCACAGCAATGGGGGTCCCAGACAGAGCCCAGGGGTCCCAATAGAACTGAGGGACAGCTAGAATCTGTGGGGCAGAGCCAGAGAGACGAGAAGCACCAGAAAGAGAAGCCCAGAGACCTGCAAGGGGTCCCTCACGGGTGTCCCTATCAAGACAGAGATCATGCCATCTTCTCAAAAAATTGTCTCCTGCCCCTCACACTCACTCCCGGGTAACTCCCCCTCCCTCCTGGAGGCAACCACTGCCCAGTATTCCGCAATGAATTAGTCTTGCCTGCCCCAGAAGATCCTATAAATGGAATCAGACAATAGGCCTTTTGCGGGAAGGACGGTCTGTCTTCCTTTGCTCAGCACAGTGTTTCTGTTGCATGTATTAAGAGTGCGTGCATCCCACCTCAGTGAGAGCAGCGTTCTGATGGATGGGCACACCACAGTTCCACAGATGGGCCCTTCTTTGGCTATTATGACAAAGCCGCTACAAGTTTTCTCAAGCAAGTCCTTTGATGAACATATGGTCCTTCCGTTTGTGTGAATACCTCAGGGTAGGAAGGCTGGACTAGAGGGACAGATGTGGACGCCGGTCCACATGAGAAAACACCTGATTTTCTCGCGCAGCCACCAGCAACATCAGCCGGTCCGACTGAGGCACACACTGACGTCAATATTTGGTGCTATCAGTCTTTCCGATTTCAGGCACTCTGGTAGGTGTGTATGGCTCTCGCCGGCACTTCCCTGATGAGTGGTGGTGCTGAAGACTTGGTTATGTGCTGTAAGAGACGTCTGCTAGCCTTCCGCCCCCTTCTTACACGGGTTGTCTACTTTATTATTGAACCAGAGGAGCTGCTTATGTGTTCTGAATAGACATCACTCATCAGATACAGGTTTCATGAATATTTTCTCCCTTTTCATTTTATTAATGTCTTTTGATAAGCAAAAGTTTTAAATGCTGATGAAATCAGTTTTTTCCTCTTCTGGTTATTTGTACGTCTGGTTTATTTTCTGGCTCCCCACGCCAGAAAGTAAGGGCGTGGTTTATTGTAGCCACCCTTACACCCGAAGAGCCTAGAACAATTCCAAGCACATATAGGGTAAGAGAATAAGCGAATACCTCATTGTACTATAAGAAATACCTCTTCTCCAAGTATTTATAGATAGAATGAAAAATGTCTGAGACATACTGCAAGGCCTTGCAGCAGAGGGGCACGGTAAAGCCTATGTGCTGATAATGATCGGAGCCGAGGGGCAGGAACATGGAGCTTCAGTATACTGCCCTACCAACTCCTGTATATGTCTGTATACGTCTGTATACGTACATGTCTGAAAATGTCCATAACATAACCTATGTTTAACATTTTTTAATGTTTTGTCTAAAATGGTGTTAGTTCTCTTCCTTTCAATGAGGAGTCCAACCATCTCTTATCCTCCCCACCGCCACCCCCCCTCCACTGTGGCCACTAGCAGGGGTTCCATCTTTAGGAGTATACATGGAGAACAAACACTGACTTGGGGAGGACTCACACAGGCACCCTCTGCAGAGTGTATGTGCTAATGATGGAACATACGACTCCATTTTTTCAGACAAAAGAGTGACAGCTGCATTAAAACGCACACGCAAAATAATGAAGCTCTTTATTATCTTCTCTATGTCTCCAAAAATTTTAAAACAAAAGAAAATATTTCTACACTTGTTATTGCCCAATTGATTTTTTTAAAGTAATGAAATAATTCAACGTTTCATTTTACCAAGAAAGAATACTGAACATTCAACAAACATGTACGGAGGGCCTACCATGTAAAGGGCGCTATCGTGCTGCCAATGCATTCTTTGCCCTCACCAGGCTCTTGTTCTATTGGGATCCATGAGACATACATGCAAAAGGAACCCTAATACAAGGCCACGTATGAACGTGAATGACAGAAACTAGGATCTACAGCTGTGTAAATGAGCAAGGAATCATACTTCCAAGCAGAACATTAGGCCAAAATAGCAGAAATATCATTTGGGCTAAACCTTGAGGAAACTAAAACTGCTTTTTTTCTTTTATTGACAGAGCAGGTAGGAAGAGTGAAACAACTCAAGTAGAAGAAAGGGATCAGACAAAGCCACACGACACCGGCGATGCAGACACCCCAGACGGCCGTCCGCAGTCTGGAGAGTAGTTGCTTGCTGGTTTTCTACTGCACAGCAACTGAAAACAGAAGCAGGGGGTCAACCACGACCATATCACATAAGGCTTTGAGCTGAAAGTTGAAATTTATTCAGTAATGCCAATAAGCAGTCACCAAAGCACAGCACTGCTTTCGGGTGATTTAATTTTTCAGTATGCAGGACATATCACAGGTAGAGAAACTACAGAAAGAATGCTTTCTAATAGTTTAAGTTACATGGCCCAGAATTAGAAGGATGTCAGTAAGGAGGAGTATAAGGTGATTTAATAAATATCTTAAAGTGATCTAGAAGAGATTAAACAGAAACGAGAACATTTATGCTAATATAAATTAAACAGAAGAGTCTTCAACAGAAAGATTATTAGAACAAGCACCAAACTGCAAATGGAGATGGGGGAGACAATTCAAAGCTCACCCAGCTGGGGCTGTTTAAGTGCTCAGTTTTCTGGAGGCAAATTTCACTCATTCACTCAACAAACACTGACTGAAAGCCAACCAGAAAGCACCTTAAATTTTCTCAGAAGCAAAGCAAATGGACAAGTAGGGGACTCACTGCCAACCCTTAGAGTAAGTAAGGCATAATCTCTGTTTCTTCTCAAAGTACTGGTACCAGTGGAGAAAGAATATGAGTCTCAGATAAGGTTTCAAGATTCAGAAGACCTAGGAGGTGTCTACACTAAAGTAACAGGATATATTATTAAACCAATCTTCTTAAAGTGTTTGATTCCTACACGAATCCATCAATTACCATTCAACACACATTCTCATGTGCCACAAAAATTCTTAAATATGCAATTCCATTTATAGTATGCGCGCACTCAAATTCCCAGCCTGTCGTTCCTTGACTGAACAAGACAAAGAAACAGGTAAGTAAGCTGCGTGTAACTTTATCATCTTCAATTTCACCTACAGATTATTACCAAGACTCTGTCATGAAATAAAGTTCCTGCTCTAACCAAAATAGTCTCTGCCATGGTTTAGAATTCTTTAAAAAGTTGCAAGAGAGAAATCAAAACACTCATTCTTTTTTTTTTTTTTTTTTAAACACTCATACTTTTTAAGAACGAAGTAAAACAAATCAGTAGCAGCCTTCTGATGACACCTGGTGGCCAGTGCTCACAGGAAGTTTCTTCCAGCATTTTAAAGAAAGAACTTGAGGAACTACTCAACCATCTCACATGCTAGCTTTACTCTGGGCAGCACACATGAAATCTCTCCCTTCACCTTCCTCCCTCTGGCTGCACTTTTCGCTCGTTCCAATCTCATCTTCACTTCTCTCTTCGTCTTTCTTTTCTTTTCTGATGTGTACACGTGCAATGAGCTTGAGCCCTGGGTCACACATGCTCTCTTCCTCTCTTACACGCTCACACACACACTCTCCCTGGTGTGACAAAGCCACCCACACTAGAAACCACCTCTCCCTGCCTCCGCCCCACGGCATGTCACCCTTCGCCCCCTCTGCCCTCACCCTGGATGGTGGTGAAAGCAGTGTGAAGGGAACACGTGCTGGCACCAGGCCGACAGTAAAATCACAGCAGAGGACACGTGTGTGCAGCACGGCAGATGCACACACACATATATATAAAAACTCCCAATGGTCTTCTGTCCATTTCCTTTGAGGAGTCCAAAAAAGGATGGAGGCCAGAAGTCATTAAGATCTGCCAGCAGGGATTCCCTCCTCCCGGAAGGACGGGGTAAGACAGGTAAGACTTCCGAGAAGCCCATTACAAGCTGCAAAGGTGACAGGTGAGTGAGACAGGAACACGCTGAAGCAGGGGACTACTCCGATTTCTTCCACCCGCCCCTTCCAGCTAAATCTACCACTACACGATCACCTAACTGAACAAAGTACCACCAAACCTGTATGTGGAGGTGCGATCTGTGACAGAGACCGTGAAATACTAATATGCAATCCTAAAAGAAAAAAAATCACTTTTCAATGAAAATGCTTACAAGTTGAATGAACTCTTCCATGGCGACAGAGTATACCTGAACACCCTGAACAGCATCCGCTGGATAACACAGACGTGACCGCTAGGGACAGATGTGTACGTAGCTGTGGTCTATGCACCATCCGACCCGTGCTCGAACACTTGAGTCAGTAAAACCCACGTCCTCCTTGTCCAGAGAACAGGCCACAATGCATTCCTAAGCAGTAAGTTTGTAGGCACATTCATTTCCTCACCCGGGAAAAGGCCTGTGGTGACTTAAGATGAGTCCACAGATTCTCTAACACTCCCTGCAAAGGACAAAACCTAATTCTCTGCCCTCGGTGTGGGCTGGCCTCAGTGACCTGCTTGTAAGGGACAGAAAAGAGTGGGAGTGAGGGCATCTGACTCCGGAGACCAGGTCATAAAGGCACGAGCTTTCTGCGTGCCCCCTCTCCGGCCTGCCTGGGTGAGGACATTCACGCCGCCTCTGTGGCCAAGACGCTGAGCCCCGACCGAGTGCCAGAGAGGCACGAGGGGCTCCTGCCAGCTGGCAAGTGCCTCCAGCCCCAGGGCAAACTGCAGCTCACCACAGCCCCCACAGAGGCCAGACTGCTGGGGAAAGCTGCAGCCAGACCTTCCTGACCCACAGAAACCAGGGGTAACAGACGCTTGTTGCTTTAAGCCACGGGGTTTTGACATAATGTGTTACGTACCGACAGAGAACAGAATGCCCTTCTCTCCTGGTCACCCTGGCAAGAATAGATACGGCTCAGTTTCACGCTCCTTCATGTATATTTTATGTACAGCTCCTTTCCCGTGTGCTCCAACCTTTAACAAGAATCCTCTGTGCTAGCAGAGTAAGATTAAGGTACACAGGAGATCAGTATGTGCTCACTGAAATACAATGTTTGAAATGCATACAAGAGCACAGCTCCTGTCAAACTTCTCTAAGAAGGTTTCAGAACTTTCATCAACTGACGTTTACATTTACACCTCTTCCACTACCAAAGCCAGATCTGATATAGCTTACAATGAAAAACCGATATAATAAAATCAAGAGTTACTACAGAGCTAACTAATAAAGAGATGAGGTAGAGTTTCAAATTTAGATTTGTATGGAATCAAAGAAACATCTTAATGTTTCCTGACAAACCTGCTCATCTTGGATGAAGACGTTCCCTTGTCTGGGCCCCTGGAACTGGTTAGCAAGCCGCCTCCCCGGAACGAACGGTAGCCATGAGCTCCTTTCCAGCGAGGCTTGGAAATGTTGGCAGCCTACACTCCTGTTACTTCCCTGGCCCGAGGAGGTGGCCCACGGAACGAAGACATGTACAGCCACAGGCCATGTGACCCCCTCCTTCCCCCCAACAGGACATGCAAGCTCAGGAGACCTGAGCTCTGGCCACAGGACTCCTCGTACCTGATGAAGTTCCAACCGCAAAGTATCTCATGTACCATGTTTAGCTTAATCCCAACAAAGAACCTTCCCTGGCCAGAATCTAAGGACTCACTGAAGAAGAGCTGGCCCAAACTCTGTGCTCCCCGGCCCAAATGGGAGGAGTAAAGTCAAACTACCTGGTGGGAAAATAAATTCTCACTCAAGTCAGAAGAGAATTTTGCTTCTATTCCAGGGACACCCATGTTTTATTTCCAATATCCAACTCACTTTTCCCTGTAACTTAAAAATCAGAATATGTGCTTAGTGCCTAAGACAGAGCTAAAACAATGACTTAAAAACTGTATTAATAGGGATCAAACATGGTGACCACAACAGAAGAAAAAGACCATCATCCCTTTTATTACCAAAGATTTCTACCTTTCCAACACTACTTATGAAAATGTATTAAAAGCAACATAAAATAACAAATCATGGGACAAAAATAAACTACAAAAATAGCTCAACTTCGTTTTTCTTTTTTTTTTCCAATCTTCCTATATTTAAGTACTAGTTTCCAAATACAGTATGTTGATTCAGTAATAAAGATAATTTTATGATGATCACCTCTGACAAATGCAGCTCTGGCGGTCAGAAATATTTTACACATGTTAAAAATTAATAAATCCCTCAAAAAGCATTTTATAAACCAATGCTTGTTAGTATTTTCATCTAATCTTTTTAAATCTATTTTAAAGAAATACAAATTTTATTGGAATGGAAAAACAGGATAAAAGAAGAGAATGAAGACCGTGAGTAGAGAATGAAAAAGTTCAATGCCATTAAAAGCAGACACATAGGATCCCTGGTATCTTATGCCATTTGAAAAGGTTGTTTTATTATCAACGTAACTAATCACAATGAAACCATCTCTTACAACTAAAGACATTATAATGAATTTTCTTTACAACTACAGAGAAATGGGATTTGCTGTTTCACATCAAATAGAACAGGCTGTATAAATTCTTCTTCCTATTTATTGTAAGATATAATTTCATCTATAAAATCAGTCATGAAATATTAAAACTGAAACAACAGAATTTATATCCTTTACTTAATTTAGTTTAAACGGTCTATTCACTAAAAAAAGGGGGAGGAGGTACATGTGCTAGAGCCCCTATACTTTCTCATTAAGTGTTTCCATTAGACCCTTTATTTTTCAAGAATTTATAATACAGCCATTAAAAAAAGCATTCCATGATAAAACTTAGTATACTTTCCTCAAATTTGCCTTTTATCTTTTTCAAAAGGCAAGGGAATGAAGCACACGGCATATGGAAGCTGAGCAAAGAGGAGGAGAATAAAAAGAAACACGTAATATATTTACTCTGAAAATTTTAAACACTAGTGAAAAAGAACATTAAAGTGCCAGGATGGAAGCCTTTGTTTTCATCGCAGCCGGTCCAACAAAATGCTGCGGGACCTGTAGCAACCACTGACCCTGAGCCTCAGAGTCCTGGGTTAAAGCGGGGAGAACAAGTAAGACCCCTACATTCGAGGAGAAAACCCTCGGTGACAGTAAGGAGCCGTTGAGCACTAACCAATAGAAAATGTACTCCTGGGTATGGACTTTTCTTTTTTCATGCCAGCAGAAAAATAAGAAGAAAAAGGGAATTTCCAAATTGTGAATCTGGGAGAAATATAACAGAAACACATCCAGACACACGTTCCAGGGTTCTTGGCGAGGCCTCTTCATCAGGTCCACTGGGAAGAGCGGGGGACTGGTACAATGGCTCATCACAGAGCGGCAGGAAAAAAAGACTGAAACTGCTAATTTGGGGAGAAATCTGGAAAACACTGTAATTCCAAATGTCAATAAGCTAACACACGATATAAAACTATCAAGCCTCAAGACATTTGGAATATAAATTATTAGGTATCAAAAGATGTGAGTGCTAAGGAAGTATATTTAGAAAGGAGAAAGCCTTCAGTATTCAATTTTTAAAGTGGATGCAGTTCTAACCAAGTCCATTTATATACCAAGGTTAATAGTTTTTTTTCCTCTGAGTGGCAAAATTATGGGCAGCTCTTTTTCTTCTTATTAACACTTTCTTATACTTTCTAAAATATATTACTTTGGGGGGGGGGAGACTGACAGGGACACTTTAAAAAGTCTCTACATATGGCTGAAATAATGGAAATTGATGACCATTGTTGAGAAGAGAAAACCTAAGAAAAAAATACATTCATGATTGTGGTTGTTGGACTAAACTCAGAGTCAAAATAAATAAAAGGAGAGTTAAGGGGGATGTTTGGTGAAACACTCGGGGACCTCATGCTGACACTCAAGAATGGAGGGAGGCGGATGGCAAATAATTAACACACCATTAACACCCAGACCGCGGCCTCCAACACCATTCCCAATAAAAGGAACCTGGCAGCCTTCAGAAATGGCAGATTCTAGGGCTGGAGCAAGGTAGGTGTATAAAAGGATCCCGGAGCATTCTATTCATTATGTGAAAAAGTACGTAAATGCTTTCAAAAAAATACGATGTGACAAAGATACAGGAGTCAGCTGGAAGGGGCTCCCAATGGCCCAATCTGAGAAAATTGGAGCACCAAATAATTAAGCACCACTAGACACAGGAATGGAAAAGTCCATACTGATAGCTGGGATGCACCGATGGGCAAACGATAGCTCTGTACTAGGATGCTGAGGGCCGAATGGTAAATATGGAGAGAGTGAAGGAGAAAGACAATCATCCTGGCAAGGACTGTATACTGGCACAGACTACGTCAGGCAAGAATCATCAATGGATGGTAAATCTAGGGAGGGATAATTTTGATATGCAGAATGGTTAAATGGTGATAAAGCAACTGCTTACTGGTTGCAAGGGAAGAATTCTAAAAACCTCAGTAACTGACTGCATGGTGGATAAATCAGCAAAACCTTGGGGGGCAGGGAGGGTGATAAAAATTAACATCCTTAAGGAAGGGCAGAAAGACATGGTATGCCTCCAGACAGAAACCCTTAGAAGGACCCATGCATCCATGCAGCTGAGAATGCAAATCCTACAGTTAAACAAGAGGAAACAGTAGACAAACGCAAAATAAGGGCTACTTTATTTTAAAATGGAAAAAAAAAAAAAAAAACAAAGTGGGACTACATTCTTCACCAATGTCAAAGTCATAAAAGACAAAGACTATGGAAACATTCCAGATTCAAGGGAAAGTGAAATGCGATGCCTGTTCTCAACCTGGATCCCGTGCTGGATGGCAGGGAAAAATTGCTACTAAGGACATTTAAGGTCAACTGACAAAAAATGTCCTTAACTGTATGTGTTAAGTAACTGGGTTAAGGGGTGACCAGATGGCGGAGAAACACTGCATCTGGGTGTGTCTCTGAGGGTGTTTCTGGAAGGGATGAGCATCTGAGTCAACAGACTGAGTAAAAACAGCCTCACCAATGTAGGTGGGTGTGGTCCAATCTGCAGAGGGCCAAGGTAGAATAAAAAGGCAGAAAAAGGGCAAACTTGTTTTCTGTTCCAGCTTGAGCTGCGGCATCCATCTTCCCGGGGCTTCACGCTCCTGATTTTCAGGCTTTCAAACCAGAATCAAACCACCAACTCTCGTGTGTCCCCCACCTGCACAAAGCGGACTGCGGGGCTCTCGCGCCCGAAGTCATGGGCGCCAAGCCCTGTGACACAGCTTGCTCACTGGCGTGCACAACGCCACACGCAGCCTACCCTCCTTCTCGGAGGGACCCTGACATAGTTTTGTACGGGGTAGTTCTGGAGGAGAATCATAAGGAAAAGTTTTCTGACTTGATTCTGGGATTTCTAGGATAGGCTCTCTAAGCTGATTAAAGACGCTCACAAGTCTTTTCAGTACAGAGAGAGCACATCAGTTTGGTCCACGATGAGAACAGACCACAGATACGCAAAATATCTGCGCTGGATATTCCTAATCAACCACTACATGAGTCAAAGAGCTAAGTGGCTCTACACACAACACTAATGTATCTGGAAAACCACGGAGTATGACGACTGGCTGGCTGGCCCTAATGCAGCTGGACAAAATGATGAAAGAAAATGCTGAGCTCGGGGAGTCGGAGTCCCAGCTTCAGCACAGCATGAACTCGCGCTTCCAGGTGTGCCCTGGAGGAGAGCCTGATCTCCTTCGACTGCAGGGGTAAAAGTGCTGCGACTCAAATGCCAAACCTCCTTCTGAGACTGGCTAGATGAGAGAGCGGGCTGAACGCCCACCCTGGCAGGGGTGCACTGCTACTCCGAGGGCACGGGCGGGGAAGGGCCCAGGCCCTCAACGCTGCATGGGAGTATGAAGACTGTGATAAAGCTGGGGACAGTGAGTCCCTAAATTCTCGTATGTCTTCTTTGCCAGCAGAAGAGGTCCTCCCAAGTCCAAGAGTGTACCCTTATGCTAGTTCCTATAAGTCTCATATTTTATATTTTTTTAATATGTGGTTACTTCTGTTTCTCTAGAGAACCCCCATATAAGTACCAATGTAAATTTATAAAATTAAATACTTGATTATATACAGGAATATCCTTATTTCTAGAAAATAGACACTGAAGGATTTATGGGTAAGGAGTCATGATATACTTAAAATTTACTCTCAAAAGGTTCAAGAAAAAAGCATGTGTGTACATACACGCGTGTGTAAGAGAGTATGCATACTCTCCAAATTATTTTCAAATAGAAAGTAAAGAAGAACAACAACAACAACAAAAAGGTGAGCTGGTTTCATATCGACATCTTACAAAGACCCCTGCTGCATCTCTAGTAACTGTCAGGGGGCCAAAAGAATATAAAGCTCCTTAAAAATGACAAAGATCACTTAGACTTGACAAAGCACTTGCTCTACACACCAGCTAGTAGTTCCCAATTAGACTCCCAGGAATCCAAACAACGTGACCTCCAACTGAGGGCCTCCTACGAATGGTATCCTTCCTGGTAAGGCTGAGTCCCTGTAGTAGAAAGCTCTAACTCCTCTGCCATGGGGGGGGGGGGGCGCTAAGACTATTTGTAGGCATCTTTCTGTCAATTCTTGTCCACTGCAGTTTCCACACCAGCCTTTAAAAAGTCCTGGCAATGCCAACACCAACAGAATGCCATACTTGGGAGGAGTGGGAGGGCATTCTTCCTAGCCCTGGCCAAGCTGGTTAATGTATGTTCAATCTTCAAGATTTCAATGCTATCAAGCAACTGTCTACCCACAGAGAAACTTTCCTCGTGTCCCAAGCAAAAGGGTGCAAACTGGCACACACGTCAGAGCTTCTGGCGGAAGCAGGATGTGAAAAGGCACACAGTGATAACATACACGGCTAAGAGGCATCACAAGACTTCTCACGTCCCTGTGTCCTGTCAGCACGGCTTCCTCCACCTTCTGTCCTTGGAGACATGAGCTCTGGCCTTAACGTCTAATCTGCTTCCCTGTGACTAGGAGCTGGTTGCAATCACACACACCTGCGGACCCCTTCATTACGCTGGAAGGTTCTCTCGGCAGGTTTCGTGCCATTCGTTGCACAGGGCTCCTATGCTTCTGTGCCGCTTCTTACCCCCTTCCCCACAGTTTTCACCGAGTAAAACTGCATTTCCATGCTCAGCTTTCCCTCTGAATTCTCCTTCTGACTTCCATTTTGCTGTTTTTCACCAAGCTTCTGTGTCTCTCTCATGTCATTCTCAATTAATTATTGAGAAAAATGAGAGAAGGTTAAATAACCTCCAAACTTTATTTAAATGATTGTTCTTGGATTATTTTAATACACTCTTTTTGTTTTACCTGATGTGGTACAAATTATGAAAATAAACTCATCTGAAATTCTATCACCTTTCCTTTTTCTTGCCTGCTTGAATTTATCCTGCCTGATGATATGAGTGCTAATGAATTCAAAAATTAAAAAAATAAAATATGGGTAAAGAAAGTCAGGAGAGAAAACTGGACTATATACAAAGTCAGACTCTTCAAAAGGAAAACCAAAAAGGCTAAGTTTAATTTGCTCAATGTCTATAATGCATAAGACACATCTGTAAGTTTCTGGAACACCTGAATTAATAAGGTCCCTTCTCAACTTAAAAGGCAGATAGATATTCTGTATTAATTTGTACATCAGGAGACAAACTACCAAAAGGACTGAAGAGGTTAAAATATAAAGTATGGGGGCGCCTGGGTGGCTCAGTTGGTTGGGCGACTGCCTTCGGCTCAGGTCATGATCCCGGAGACCCGGGATCGAGTCCCACATCGGGCTCCCTGCTCGGCAGGAAGCCTGATTCTCCCTCTCTCACTCCACCTACTTGTGTTCCCTCTCTGGCTGTGTTTCTCTCTGTCAAATAAATAAATAAAATAGTTTTTTTTTTAAAAATTTTTTTAAAAATAAAATATAAAGTATGTACAAGCCCAACACCTTAGGTAAGTTCTAGAACCCTCTGAGAGGAGAGTGAAGACGTGCTTGAGGTACCTCCTCAGTTATAAGGATGGCAGCGTCGCCCCTCCAACAGGGCACCCGCCCCTGCTGACAGTGCGCAGAATGGCCCCGCGGTAGCACCTTACAGATGCTTAGGTGAACAAAAGAATACGGGCGACCGGAAGGAGAAGGAGGGGGACAGGTGAGCAATGTCCCCCCCTCCCCTATTTCTCATACACCCAAAAGAATGTAAAGCCGTGATCTAGCAGTGCTTCTCAGCCCCTTTCCAGCCTTGTCACCCTCCGCACACTCGGGGCAGGGCCACCATCACGTGCTCTCTCTGCCACAGATGCAGTGTTTCCCCTGATCTCCCCTTCCTGCCACGCTCACCCACTTCTCCCGCTACTCAGTAACTCTGGGAGCCGCTGCTTCACGCCCTTTGCGAGTGGTGGAGGCGCGCGGTTTCGGTTATCCCTTAGTGACAGCAAATGCAGACAGTAAGCAAACAGAGTACTAACTTTCTCAATAGGAAAACACTGCGGCCAATGCCCCATCAGACAAAGTGTGTCTGCTAGTTTCCGGGGACTGCATGTCTTTCTATTCAAATTACATGGATGAAGCATTGAAGTGACTAAAAAACACTGCTTCTCGTGTGAATAGTATTTCCCAAGGACGAGAGAGATACCACTAATGGCATTTTAAAATAAAGTCCTGGGCGCCTGGATGGCTCAGAGGGTTAAAGCCTCTGCCTTTGGCTCAGGTCATGATCTCAAGGTCCTGGGATCGAGGCCGGAATCGGGCTGTCTTCTCAGTAGGGAGCCTGCTTCCTCCTCTCTCTCTGCCTGCCTCTCTACCTACCTGTGATCTCTCTGTCAAATAAATAAATAAACTCTTAAAAAAAAAATAAAGAATAAAGTCTTATACCATAAGCAAGGATTTTCAAATAAGTATGTATTACTCAACTATGTATAGGGAAAAAACCGAGGACCAACCTCAGACTCCACATGTACTAATATATCACATCTTACGACAAGGCCAAGTTAAAAAACAAAAAAACTGAGATTAAGATACCACGGGATGAAATACAGCAGAAACAATGAAGTAGGCAAATGACTTAACATTTGAAAAACTCTGCATCGCATATATCTTATTCATTTACTAACTTAATTCTATACATTCTAAGAAATCAACAAAAATCGGTGAGAATTCTCAGCCCTGAGCTCATTGGGAAAATCAGCCCCCTCCCTGCGGCTTGCAGCCCTTGTGGGCGGGCCCACAGGGCCGTGTAGGGAGCGTCACCTGTGGGTAAGAGCCTCCCTCAGATCACACCTCTACTGAACAGGGCAGGATGACAGAACCCGCCGGCACTGTAGCGCCGTGCTTCCACACTCTGAGGAACAGATCACAGCATTCTATCTGTGGGGAAGGGTACCTACAGAGTGCTGGTTTCCTACATCCTCACAACGTGCTTTCCCCTTTCTGATTGGGGTACAGGAACTAGAACCCACTCAACGGGAAGCCAATGCCCAAACCCCTAGCGACTGTAATGAGTGGGCTTAAAATGGGCCAGATGCAATGCAGAAGTCCCTGTCTGGCTCCTGTAAGCTTCCAAGGCAGATAACCCTGCTCAGCAGGCAGTCAGGTCCTGGCTGGGGCTGGAATCCTTGCTCCTTCCCTTGAAGGCCCCGCCTTAGAGTTTCCTCATTGATGCATCCCGCAGACAGAAGCAAAGGAGTGTGAAAGAGGCAGCACATTTTCTAATTAAAAGCCTTGATGGAAAAGTGGCATCTACCACTTGACGCTTGCTTCCTGCCAGAGGGTCAGGAAAATGTGGCCTGGAACCCTGCAGGGTTCATCTCATGAAACAGAAAAGCTGACGGATTTAGGTGGGCGGCCAGCCCCTCTACCACACACCCATCCCAAAATTATCACATTGCTTCTCATGAAACCATTAAGGAAGGCTTCCAGTCCTTACAAGACTTAAAAAACACCTTGGGGAAATGCAACGGTTCCTGAAGACCATACCTGGAGCTGGTAAAACAAGGCAATTACGGACAGTATCAGTTACTTACAAATTCACTAATTATCAACTTGAACCCTTGGACCTACCCATGGGACATTCAGATTAAGAACATTCAGGAGTGCCTAAGTGGCTTGTCAGTTAAATGTGGGACTCTTGATTTCAGCTCAGGTCATGATCGCAGGGTCATGAGATGTAGCCCATGTCAGGCTCCGTGCTGGGCGTGCAGTCCGCTTGGGCCTCTCCCTCGCGGTCGCCTTCTGCCCCTCCCCCTCAAGCTTGCACATGCATGTCCCTGCGCCGCTATTCTGGAAGGAAGAAGGAAGGAAGGAAGGAAGGAAGGAAATAAATGAATAAATCAGAAGTCAGGACAAAAGTCTGTAGTTTTAAAGAGCTTCCTGGATGACTGATGAGTCAGACTTGGGATCTCCTTGATTCAAGTCTGTCCTGCCTTCAAAAAAAACAATACGTACTTCATACATATTTACAGGACTTGGAGCTGAGACACAGAGGAGGAAGAGGAAAGAAAGGGGACCAAGCAAGCTGAGACAGGAAGGAGAGTAAACACACTGTACTAAACTGGCCACCACAGAGAGCCACCCCCTCGCCAGACCATTTGCCCAAGTCATCGTGTGCCACAAAGAATTACCCTGAATGTCCCCTTTAGCCAACACTGCCTCGACTTCTCCCACCCTGAAAGCCTAGCGTGTTAAACACCACCCATATGCAAAACCACATGATTGACCCAGAAGATTCTTTATGAAGACCATTTGATCTCTTTTTTGAAAGACCACAATTTCTACCATCTCTCCCAATGATCTAAGTTTTCTAAGCCATTTTTTAAAGTACATTACCACCTTAGTTTAAATTCTAATGGCTTTATAATTATATGCATTCCTATGAGTCCTCATCCTATAATAACTGATTCGATAACTATATATCAAATTCTGATCTGCAATTCACAATCAGAAATCGTAAGTGAGTTGTACACTTCAAAAGCAGTGCTTTGTTACTTCTTCTAGGGTTAAAACATCAAGTTTCCATTACAGTTAGTAACGGACAAGAAGGCTGGACTTTGGTTACACTGGATGATTATACTGGTAATCAACTGTGTTAAACAGTGTCTTTTCCCAACCAGGCCTCTTATTACCTAACTTGTTTTTATTTAATACTACTTTGCTGTTTGTTTTTTGTGGAACGAAAAGCACAGCACATAAGAGAAAATAATGGAGAAGTGTGAACATCAAACACACTGCAAAGCACTGAGAGGTAAGACTGAGATAACGTAGCTTTAGCAAAATGCAGCAGAAACTAAAAAAGCTGAAGTATCTAAAATCTGTTTTAAGAAGCCTGTGTCCCACATTTGCCCATAAGGGATCTCTGACAAGCACTACGTGTGTCTGAAACGCAGACATCCCTGCAATGGAAGAACTCACATGGGCTGTCAACTTCGTAGTGAGGGGCTGACTTCGCTAGAAAGTACGACATGATATAATTACAAATGTTTGACAGTTCTCCTGGTTTAGACAATTTTAGCACTCTGAATATCAAACAAAAATAGTAGCGCTATTTGGTTCCATAGGAAATATAATTTGACTTAGGGCTTCTAGAACCATATTTTTATTTTTCCTATACTTGTTAATTTCAAACCATGATGGCTTTAGATAATGTTTTCAGTATAAGCTATGTTTAAGAAAAAGTCCTCATAATATGAGCTAAATATGACACTCAAAAAGAAATTATCAAAGGTTAAAAAAAAATAGGCAAAGGTACATTTCCCAAAAGTTCCCTGTTTAGCGACCAATTTCCCAAGCAAAGAATTATGATTTCCCAATTCCCCTGGCATAATACCACTTTCTAATGACCTGGAAGATGAAACCCTTAGAACTAAAACAGAATACAATTATTTTTTTCAGCTTTAGGAACTTATCATCTGCTAGAATGATGAAGTCATGTCCATTTGTTTAAAAACAAACCTAAGACAAAGTAACTTCACAAAGTTGAACAGAGACTTTAGTCTTCTATACTCCCATTTTGACTTCCACGTTTTTTTCTTGTAACTCCAACACTTGCAGTCATTACTGTTTTGTCGGATTGTCTTCTAACTCTGAACTTGTCTACAGGGTGTCTCAGATCATGCCCACAGGGGCCTTCCTCCTCTGTAGTGGTGACACTGGCCCCCTCAGGTTCACCGTGAGGTTCAATCCTCAATAAAGCATAAACTCAGCACATAATGTGCTTGGCACCCAGTAAGTGCTCAGCAAGAATTACCAATCGTTATCATCGAAACCAATTTTCTTTTTGAAATCTCTACTGCTGAAAGTAATTTTATGCCCTAATCCTGCAAAAACACATCTTTCCCACAATCACCCCATCCTATCTTTTTCATACAAAGTGAAGAGTCCCTTTCACAGACTTTGCATAAAGAAAAAATAATAATAAATCTTTGTGTTTTAAATATTTGTCAGACACAAAAAATAATTTTAATATGTACAAGGTATTCAGCACCATAAAAGAGAGCACTGGGTACAGATCACAGTTTAAGAAAATGAAATCCTTATCTTTGTAGTTCCTCTTAGTGCCCCTATCACTTTCCCTCTTCTTACAGAGCCGTCTGCTAACATGAACTTTGTGTTTGTAATTTACATTTTATTACTTCATCAAGCCTGTACTTTTAACAATATGCAATTTTGTTTTACAAATTTCTAAACTAAAAAAAAAAAAAAGAAAGAAAAAGGAAAACTACATATGCATTCTCTGGAAGTACCTTTTCTTCCCCTAGATGATGTTCCTGACACTTACCCTTGGTGATGCATATAGCTAAAATCCCGTTAGGTTCACTACTGTATAGTCCATCCCTATGGAATCATAACACAATTTAACCATTCTCTTGTGATGGACGCTGCTTCCAGTTTTCTCCTTTTACCAACACAGCTGTGAGCGCTCCTGTACATGCGGCCATGCCCCGGGCACAGCAGCTTCTCCAGGGCAGCGGTCTACCAATTCTGGCATGCGCCCAATCACCTTGTTAAGGGGCCCCATCCCCAAGTCTGATTCAGTAGGTCTAGGGTGAGGCCCAAAATCTGCCTACAAAGTTCCTAGGAAATCCTAGGAATACAATTTAGAAGCACTGTTCTAGGAAAAAGACTTAAGAATGGGATTACTGGGACAAAGAGGTACATGCATCTCTAACTTTATTAGGTATTCCAAAGTTAGTGTACCAAGTTAGACTCCTACCAACTGTGTGTGAGTACTCAGGTTGTTTCCTACCTCCCCAACAACAGAGACTGCCAGATTTCTACATTGTTGCCAACCTAATGGGTGTAAGACTACATCTTTTTCATCCTAATTTGCCTTTCCCTAATTACTAATTACGTTGAAAATCTCCACATTCAGGATTCCTCTTTTGTGAGATGCCGACTAGGGTCCTTTGTCCATTTTTCTATTGTTATTACTGATTGCCAGTTATCCTGCTAGATACTAATCTTTTATCAGTAATATACTGAAAATGCCTATTCTCACTTGTGACTTCTCTGTTCACTTACTTGATGGTTTATTTTCATAAGCACAAGTTATCAATGTTAACACTGTCAAACGTATCAATCTTTTCCTATATGGTCTGCACCTTCTGTGATTTGCTTTAGAACCTCTTGCCTATATCCGAGTCCTACCATTTTGCTATATTTAAGCCTTCTATTGGCCTTGATTTCTTTTGAATGATGTGACTTAGAAATGTATCCCACTCTCAAGAAGTTTCCTATTTGGTAAAGGCCACACTCACAGCCCACAGCCAACTGCAACTTTTGGGAGGATACAAAAAGACTTACTCTGCTCTCTCACTGAGGCAAACAAAAATAAGAAAATTTGAAATATGAAAAATACAAAAACAAAAATATGAAAAATTTCAGCAGGAAAATTAGACTATGATCCCCAACCCACCACACCCCAGGAAGACTCTTTAAAAAAAAAAAATCCCAAAAACTCAACATAGTGTCTTTCTAAAAATATAGAGAATTAAGCACTGGAGAAAGTGTGGGAAAACTGTCATTCTCAATAGTACCAGTTGGGATATAAATCTCTACACCTTTCTAGAAGTTAATTTTGTGCTCTCTCTCCACACAAGCGTGTGTGTGTGTGTGTGTGTGTGTGTGTGTGTATACATAGCCTTATAACAGGTATATTCTTTGAGCTATCAATGACTCTACAGGAAATACCTGATATTCGGCATGAAACTCTTTATAATACAAAAATTATAAACAACCTTATATCCAATGACACAGGACGGGCTAGAGCCTGTCCATACACGGAGCATGGTGCAGATTACAGTGTGTTAATGTGAAAAGATGTTCACAATATTCCAGTAACCAAAGCAGTCAACAAAATGCACATATAAACATTCATTTATTCATAAATATTTATCAAGTGCCTTGTGTGTGTCAGGTACCAAGCAAGTCACTGGTAAACAAAAGAGGTCTCTTCCCTGAATCCATGGAGCTTGCAAGCTTTGCAAGGAGACAGATCTTATGCATGACTTCAAGTTACTCTGGTTGGGATAATAAAAGCACACACATTTTGAACACAGAGAATTTATAGGTGTATATGTGTAATATATTCAGCATCAAAGAGAACACACGAGCCAGCTCTACGGACAAGCAACTGCTGGTGAGGAGAATACTGAGAGCAAACGCCTCGTGATGAACTGAAGTGTATCTATCTTCTGCAAAAAGGCCCTGGGGAGAATTTTCAGAAATAAAGTATAGTTGTGGAAAGTCATACAGTGGGAGGCAAATGTGAGACGCTGCAGAACCACAGCAAACAACTGGGACACACAGCTTCCATTCCTGCCGACTCAAAACTGAGACTGACCAAGATCAAGCACAAGTTCTTGAGCCAAGAACCATTCTTCTAAGAGCCTACGCTTTTCCCTTTCCCTATGTTTGTGTCTAATGAATTGAGTAAAGCTCCAGAGATAAGAAATAGCTCACAACTGGGACCAGGCTCAAAGGATTCTGACAGTCTATACTCATTTCTTTTAAACTTCTGCACCCAAAATCAGTGAAGGGATGAGAGTCATTAATTTCTAAGAGAAAATTTTTAACTTTAAAGCACTGCTATCACACATTACCTCAACCAAAAGATCAAAGTTAACATTCACCAGTGTTAAGACATATCTGCGTCATGTAGGCCCCAATATGACACTGAGAAGGGCACAACTTCATCACCATGGTATTCTTGACAAAATGCTTCACCTTCAGTTTAATCATGAAAGGATATCAGAAAAATCCAAAACATTCTACAAAATAACTGACCAGGGCCACCTGGGTATCTCAGTAGTTAAGCGTCTGCCTTCCGATCAGATCATGAGCCCGAGGTCCTGGGATCGAGCCCCACATCAGGATCTCTGCTCAGCAGGAAGTCCGCTTCTCCCTCTCTCACTCCCCCTGCTTGTGTTTTCTCTCTCTCTGTCTGTCAAACAAATAAATACAATCTTTTAAAAAAAAAATCACCAGCACTCTTCAAATGTCTATAGGTCATAAAAAACAAAGCCAAAAGGAACTGCCACCGACTGGAAGAGACTAAGGAGACCAAATACCATAATGCAATGTGGGATACTGGATTGGATCCTGGACCAGAAAAAACACATGGTGGTGAACCTCAAAGTCTTTAGAAACTGTCTGGTTTCGGTAACTGCACTATGGATGCATAAGATGTTATTAAAGGGATGCTGGTTGAAAAGTAGACAGGAACTCTCTGAACTACTTTAGAATTTTTTTGTATTTCTCAAATTATTTCAAAGTATGAAGTGTTCACAAATCATTTCAGATGAACGATACACAAAGGTATGAGATGAATCACTCATTAACTGTAAATAAAAATAGGCTACATCCTCCAAAATTGTGCTTAAAAATCCCAATATTTGCAAATAGGGCTTACACTAGCATAAACTGTAATTATTTCATAAAAGCCTGTAATTGCGATAATGTAGAAAATACAGTAATTTTCCTGGGGCACTGAAATCTCTCCAGATAAATGATCTATTTTATTTTCCCCCTTAATCTTTCTTTAATTCAATGCAACTTACATTTATTTAACATCTACTATGGCCACATAACTGTGCTAGGCCTGATAACATTTTGATATATAAAAAATGAACATTTTAGAACACAGCAGAGAAAAGCATAAAGTAACAAAGCTGGAAGTAATTTTTCACTCCTATACAACCTAGCAATTAATCCAGACACCCTTTTTAGTGCAAATGTCGCTAAGACAGAGAACCCTCACTGCTCATATGAATCCCCTTCAATAATAAGTGGTTTGGACCTCTAGAATTATCTCCAAAAATCTCCTTGGAAATGCCAAAATGACTCTCTCCAAGAAACACTATATTTCTAGTCCCTTTTTTTTTTCCATTTAATCATTCTGGTTTGGGTGCACTGCTGTTTGTAACACAAAATTAAACCACCCAATTCTCTGAGTACCGGGGAAAAGGTTACACTGGTATAAACCCATGGAGCTTACTACTCTCCTAAGAGATCAAAGGCAAAACATGGCGCACGGCCAGGGTTCTAAAAGTGTGATCTCAAAGCCCACAGCTTCAACATCACCCAAAAGGAGCTGGTCAGCAATGCAGATTCTCAGCCCCAGTCCACACCTGCTGAATCATAGGCTCCAGGAGATGCTGAGCATCTGTGTTTCCACAAGCTCCCCAGGTGACTCTGCTGCACTTTTACTCTGAGAACCACTGATGGAAGCAGAGACTGGCCTGTGAACCAGGAAGCCTGATTCTAATCCCTGCTCCACCACTAATCTCTGAGACAGATTACTCAGCTTCTGTGGGGGCTCAGCCTCCTTACAGGACGACCAGGAAACTGGAACAGATCACTGCCACACTCCTTAGACCAAGACTTGATCAATCTAGGAAGGCAGTCCCTCTTATAAGGCCTAAAAGTGAAAAGACCACCCAAGTATTTCACATCTTTGTCATCAAAATGAAACAATTAAAATTTTTTCTTTCCCTCAACCAGTCTCTGAATCACATTTAATATATCTAAAATAAGGCGTGCCTGAATGGCTTTGTCGGTTAAGCTACTGACTCTTGACTTTGGCTCAGGTCATGATCTCTGGGTCCTGGGATGGAACCCTGACTTGGCTCCATGCTGAGTGGGGAATGGTTCAGGATTCTCTTCCTCTGCCCCTCTCCCTCACCCTCCTCACTCCCATTCATGCGCATGCTATCTTCAAAAATATATGTGTGTGTGTAAATATGTATATATATACATATTTCTTATTTAGATAAAATTGTGTTTGCTTTAGCAAAAGCAATATAAATGCTGATTTTACAGTTTCCTATTTAGTTCTATAAGAGGTCTATACAGGAATTCCACATAACAACAAAATCTCCAAGAAACCCAGACTGAATTATGTCCTCCCCCAAAATTCCTATGTTAAATCCCTAATCTCCATCATGATGGTATTTGCAGGTGTGATCTTTGAGAAGTAACTAGATTTAAATGAGATCATGAGGATAGGGTCTCCAAAATGAATCAATGTCCTTGTAAGAAGGGGAAGAGTCCTGAGTGTGTTCTCTCTCTCTCTCTCTCTCTCCAAAATGAATCAATGTCCTTGTAAGAAGGGGAAGAGTCCTGTGTTCTCTCTCTCTCTCTCTCTCTCTGCGCCATGTAAGGACACAGCAAGGAAGGGGACATCTGTAAGCCAGGAAGAGTCCTCACCAGGAGCCAGCATCTTGATCCAGGACTCCATGCTCAGAGCTGTGAGAAGTAAATGTCTATGGGTTCAGCTCTCCAGGTTATCCTATTTTGTTACAGCAGCTGAGCTCAGACACTCACTCAAGTGTCCCCTCTGGTGTGGGGATCTAACAGACCAGATTATATCTCAGAAGAACTATACACCCATCCCTGAACAAAGAACATGTGTGATCTGACCACAAGTTCAAAAAATAAAGAATTTTAAAATGTATAGATCTAGACACTTCCATTACTGCATAAGAAAAATGGCTTAATTTCTTCTCCTATTCATGGATTTATGAACTGGGATTCTTCTCACCACTGTGATACCTGAGAAACCTGTCATACATACCTCTTCTTTGAGATGTGGGAAAGAGTGAGAGTCTAACTGATAAAGGTCAGAGAATTCTCCTCTAACAACAACCTAATTAAAGTTAATGTTGGGAGAAATGTCCCATGGAGCAAGTGAATACCCACTAATCTCTGAGACCTAACTCAAACCGTGTGTCCTGCAAGCCTTCACCACTGCTTCCCAGGCAGTCAGACATCCTCTGCTCTAGGCATCTCCATGTTAGCACTTAGCAAAATGCACTGTATTTGTTTCTGTAGCTGCCTCCTCCAGCAGATGCTAAAATGACACGGTGTGTTACTAACTGCAGCACCGACAGTGATGTCTGGAAATAAGAAGGCACCAGTGTTTGCCCGAGGGGAGCCACTTCACTTTGCTGAATACCAGTGCAACTATCCTATCTTACAGCTTTTCTGTAAATCTGAAATTATTCCAAAATACCCTTTTTAAAAAGGCACCGGTGACAACCGCGTTACCAGCAACAATCACACCCGCCTTACATAAAGACATCGGCTACTAGAGAACCTAACCTTACTGTTTATCAGACATGTCAAGAGGAGTTAAGGAGAAATGAGTAACACTTGAAATTTGAATTCTCATGTTGACTTTGGTCATATTATTTAATCTGGGTTGTAATTGGTAAAAAGGGAATAATCCCTACCCTACAAGACTGCTGCGCTAAATGAAGCATATAGAGTATACATGAGAAATGACGTTCTAATCAATATGCCAGTGCCCTTCCCTTACGGTGTCCCTACTGGACCTAACTCCTCACCGCAGAGCAGGTGCATACCGTGACTAACGCCACCGGCGTTTCACTGACTGTAAAATTGTAAGGCAGTCACCGCTAGGGCTACGACTACCTATAAAACAGAGAAATCCTACACGTGTGTCAATGGATGCTAACCTCGCCAAGATGCCCTTCCTAATGGACAGAGGGCTATTCAAAACTCCACACAACCGACAGGGGTCAGTAGCTCCTGGACCCACCTCCACTAAGACTAATCTCCAGAAAACGGGCTAGCACACTCGGGACGTGCTCTCTGGCAGGGAAGAGGAGGGTATCGGCCAGGGCAAAACCCGCAGCCGCAAACAGCGGGTCCCCTGGCGTCCAGAGCGGCTGACCCCGAGGGGCCAGGACCCTCCACTTGCAGTGGCGCTGCTGTCGGTCACCAGCGTTGGGGGCCGCCGCCCGCCCAGCGTCCTTAACGGAAGGAGGCGCAGGTGGCAGCGGCGCATCAGTGCATCTGGGGGCGACCTGGGAGTGGGCGGGCGGAGGAGGAAGCCACCGCCCAGACTATAAACCGACACCTCCGCAGTTCCGCGCTGGGGCAAGCGGGGCGGTAAGAAGCGCCCCACGGCGTGCAGGGGTGCTGACAGCCGGCCCCGCCGGGCGCGCGAGCTCGGCCGCAGGCCGCAGCGCAGCGAGCGGGGGAGGACGGGAGCGGAGGCCGGGCGGCGGCCGGGCCGCGGGCGGCGGGCGTGTGCCGGGCGAGGCTGGGCGGCGTCGGGAGGGACGGGCGAGCGGGGAGGGGCGGAGGCGGGGGGAGGGGGGAGGAGGAAGAGCGAAGGGCCCTGGCGGGGCTCCCGGCGCCCAGCCGCCCGGGCCTGGGCCCTCAAGCCACCGCCCCCAGGCCCTGCGCTGACGCTGGACGGTCCCCGCCTCCAAACCCCCCGCCCCGGCCAGAGAATAACTTACCTGTTTGCCGACGGAATCGCTCCTGCTCGCCCCTCTGACTGACTCCTCCGGCTCACCGTCTTCCCTCTGGGAGGAAGGGGAGGGACTTCCTGTCTCTCCTTGGAGCGACTTCCGGCAGTTCCCAGGTCGACTCGGTGGTGGATCGAGCACCGGGGCACCACGACCGAAAAATAAGATCCCGGAACTGGTTTAGCGAAACCCACATCGGGTTCCGTGTTTCTACGCCGACTGGCCGGCCGACCCGTGTGCTGCCCTGTTTTCAGCCCATCAGCTCTTGCCGGAAGCCACTCAGAGATAAAGCCGGAAGTCCCCCCTCCCCGGGAGAGGAAAACGGAAGGCTGGAAGAGTCAATCTACACAAGTGGCGGGGGTGGGGTATGCGTGTCGGGCGGGGAGCCCGGGCCCGTCTGTCCGGGAGGGCCCCCTGGGATTTCCAGAGGGCCCTCCAGCGGGAACCTCCGGGCGCGTCCTGCCTCCTCCCTACCCCTGCTGCCCCCACGCCGCCCCTTCGCCCGCTCGCCGTAACGAGCCCCGAGGGTGGCGAGCGGGAGACGGACGGCGTCCAGGTGGTGCGGGAGCGGCCAGGGTCTGCGCGGGCCGGCCACCGGCTCTCCTCCGCCTTAGCCCGGCCCTCGGGGCCCTCGGCGCCCCTCTTCTCAAGGGGCGAGGGTTTTGTGCCCTGCTGGGCGCGTGCACAGCCCCAGCTTCGGAGGAAAACTCGGGTGACTCCAGAGAGGGATCCTCTAAGTCGCCGGCCCTTTGAAGCCACAGCGGAATTCCGACAGTAACCGGGAGGCAAAGGCGCTGAATGTGGTTCGCCAATTGGGCAGGAAACCATGAAGTGCTTGGTGTTCAAAACGTCCCCGCACGGGCCTCGTTTGGAAACGTTAAGGGCACAGCATAGAAACTGTTGGAGAGCAAGCACGGCCTGGGGCAGTCGTCACAGCACCCTCTTGCCCCCGCACGGGGACGGACACGGACCTCCAGTTTAGAACCCTTGTTTTGGAAACTCTAAATCTGGCAAGGAAGACCACAGCTTGCAAAGTGCAATGGCAGAGACATTGTATAAAGCAATGGGCAGAGATCCCCTCTTGGGGTCGGACTGTGAAGATGCTGTTTGCTAGGGACACCTGTTAAACAATTTGTATTTAGATAATTTTAAGCATATGAGATTTTAAAATTACGGCCTTATGGTTATGGGGATAGGCTTTCCATACCAAATCATCTCTCAAGGTCAAGTCCAGCTCAATTCTATTTTAAAAATGCAAATATTTAAGTGATAATAACATTTTTAAATGTTTTTTAGAGGGGGCGCCTGGGTGGCCCCATCGGTGAAGTGTCTGCCTTGGGCTGAGGTCATAGCCAACATTTACTGGGTGAAAACATTAATGAAAACATAACTGGTAAAAGATGAGTAAGAAAATAGATTCTCCAAAGAATTCACTTGGAATGTACTTGAAAATGTACTTATACTCTTGTAATGTCTGTGTTGACAGTGTTAGTCTTGTATGACATAGTGATAGCTCTGGGAACTGTAGCAGTAGACCATGCAGTTCTCCATATGGATTGGGCATCCTGCTGTCTTTGGGTGATCTGCCTTTCTTACCTTGAGGGCTTAGTTAACTTGCCATCTTTCTTTCTTGAGCATTGACATAAAATTCAAGTTTTTCATTTTTATCATCCATTATTTTGCTGAAATAGGACTTTTACATCATAATGACCTTAAGTCAGTTGGACCTCATTTTACTTGCGTAAATTTGTGGTGGTGTCTATTTTCCCTAATTAAAAAAAAAAAATGCAAGAATACTAGATTTCCTTCATACAAGGAGATCATTCATACTCAACTAGAATGTGGAAAACATTTCATTTTTGATCTCTCTTTTTTTGCTTTATAATGTTTTATTTTGAAATGTAAAAGTCCAAAAAATTCCAGTGTTTTCTTCAACGAGATTCTATAATTAACATCTTACTATATTTGCTTCATTGTTTTATGCATATTTTTCCAGAGCCATTTGAAAATAGATTGCAAATATGGCCTTTTACCTCTACACATGTCAGTGTACATTTCCTAAGAATGGCTAGGCTCTTAGATAGCAATACAATTATCAAAATTGAAACGTTAATGCTGATACAGTGCTCTTCCTTAATAATCAGGCCTTATTCATATTTTTGCACCCATTTTTTATCATGTTCCCTTTATTACATAATTTGGAATTCCAAAAGAGGTTACAGAAGAAGCACAGAAATAAGTAACAGTGGGAGACCTTAATCTCACTATATCAATAATTTCATTAAGTGTCACTGACTACTCAAAAAGAAGAGATTTCCCGAATGGATAAAAAAATATCTTAGACCCATGTGCTGCTCCAAGAGATGTTCATTAAAAATAATCTCTTTCCACGTCTCCTGGTCTTGCATTTGTTTCTGATGGAGCAGAGATCATTGAGCTCCTTCCTCCCTTGCGTGTCTCCCTGTACGTCATGTCATTTTTCTCTCAATACTTCATTTCTCTATTTTGATAGTGGTTTATGATGTGCCTCACCATATTTAACCTGCTCGGTGTTTTGTGAGCCTTTAGTATCTGTAAGTTTACATATTTCACCAAGTTTGGAAGAGTGGGGGTTATTATTTCTCCACAAGGTTTTGTCTTTCCCATTCTTTTTCTCCTGAACTCAAATCAAATATATATATACATACACCTCTTGATATTATATACAATTCACTGTGATTTTGTCTTATTTTTTTCATTCTTATTTTCCTCTCAGACTTTCAGACTGAGTAATTTCTATTGATCTATTTTCTATGTTGCCTGATGCTTGTATAAACCTGAAGTTTTAAGCATTTTGTTCATACTCCCCTGACAAGTGCAGCTGCTTTGCCTGGTGTGACGGAGTGCCCATCCCTGATATAAACAGAGCAGGAGAGTAGCATGTATGCCCCCTGATTCCTTCTGTGTTATCTCCTCCAGGCATCTGTTAAAAGCAGCTAGTGATTTTTTTAATTTCACACATTGCAACTTTTAATTCTAAAATTTCTATTCAGTTCTTTCTATTTCTCTGATGAGATTTCCTATTTACTTTTTGAAGGCATATTTTCTTTTATGTCTTTGAGCAAAGCTGTAATAGCTACTTTGATATTTGGCCTGCTAATTCCAACATCTAACTCATTTTGGGATTAATCATCATTAATTTTCTCTTTTTTCCTGATTAGGAGTCACGTTTTCCTCTTCCTTAAATGTCTTGTAATTTTGAGATGTATTCTACACATTTAAGTAAGTGTAGATATTATGAATCAGTTATGTTCCTCTAAAGAGGTTGTGGTTGATGAGGTTTTAACAGGCAGTTATTTTGACGGTCATCAGACTGCACATTGTATCTCTCTTGTGGTGGCAATGAAACCTCATTCAGTTCCCTCAGCCTTACCTGGAGTGCTTGAGTCCGCTTCACACGTACATAGTTCAGAGGTCATCTGGCAGTTTAGGCAAAGCTCAGAATTTGATGTTTTCCTTTGTGACACCTCTTTCCAGAACCTCCCTCCCCTCACTTTGCACTAAGGTAGAAACCCCGAGCTATGCCTCCTGGTTCTTTAAGGGGAGTTTTTTGTTTTGTTTTGTTTTGCTTTGCTTTGTTGTTGTTGTTTTAAGATTTTATTTATTTATTTGAGAGAGAGAAAGGCCAAAGCAAGGGGAGTGGCAGAGGGAGAGGGAGAAGCAGGCTCCATGCTGAGCAGGGAGCCTGGTGTGGGCTCAGTCCCAGGACCCTGGGATCATGACCTGAGCCAAAGGCAGATGTTTAACCAACTGAGCCACCCAGATGCCCCTAAGTAAAGTTCTAAATAAAGTTTAGATGGCCTCTTTTATTTGATTATAATTACTTAAAATTTGAAAGAAAGCATTGGTCATTTTTGGTGACTAATCATTTTTGATGACTAATTTAATAGTGTCATTTAAAGTTCTAATTTCCTTTATATTAACATGTTCTGCCATTACATTCAAATGCCTACCTACAATAACAGTCAGAATGTGCTATGAACACTTAGCCACCCACACTAGAATTTTAAATCTGCATTCTCTTTGAATGCTGTTTTGGTGAATTTCAATGTGGGAGGTGAGATGATTTCAAACTTAACATTTTCTATCATAGTCAAAGGCATAATTTTTCTGACATCTTTTTTTATTCTGGATAAGAAATTATACTAGCATAATGTTTTTAAATAAAATTTTTCCATATAACGAAAACGTCTTTCTGGTCAATCTATCCAAGCTAAAAAAGTTCAGAAGCATTTACTTACTTATCATAACTTAAGAAATTATAATCATTGCACCTACCAGCTGTTCTCTTCCACATCATGCTGGCACAGAAAGAATACATCATTTTGCTTCATAAAATCAGTATTTCTCTTTATACTTCCATCAGTTGAGGCCTTGGACAGCTGGGCAAAATACAGAATACACCCAAGTTCTTTTCAATGTAGTAAAGAGGAGGATTATCTTAAGTGTTGTGAGCTCTACAAAATAAAGTGTGGATGTTAGAGTTGGCGAGTGAAAGAACAGATAATATGAGCAGGGACTAGGACTTAGTTTAGTTCGCTGTTTGCATGAAAGGCACTGGTATTAAAGGTGACATAACTACATTAGATCTGACAATAAGTACATTACCACAGAAATAAAAACCCTCATATAATCAAGAACTCAGATCATTATTTAACTCTTTTAACTATTACATGATCAATATTAAAACAAATTGAAAACATTAAAAATGGCTAGATGATTCAAAAATAGTTGAATACACTTTAAAGTAGATACTTAAAATAGTATAGTATTTAAAAGTCATTTAGCACGGCACCTGGGGGGCTCAGTTGGTTAAGCGACACAGGTCATGATCCCAGAGTCCCAGGTTCAAGCCCTGCATCGGGCTCCCTGCTCCGCGGGAAGCCTGCTTCTCCCTCTTTCACTCCCCCTGCTTGTGTTCTCTCTCTACCTGTGTTTCTCTCTGTCAAATAAATTAATTAAATATTTTTTAAAAATAAAAATAAAGAAGTCATTTAGCCCTATCATAAAATAGTGTTTGAAGTCTTGTTTTTTAAGTGAAAGTAGCTGTCAGTAGAAGTGAGAAGCCAAACTGAAGAGCATCATCTTCTTTTGTGAGCTTCCTTTTCCACTTCTAAAAAACTTGTTGAGCACATACTGTGGGCAGGGACTATGCTTAGTGCAGTGTCTCAAACCAGCAGGCTCATCGGCCCGTGGGAACAACGGCATGGCCCAGTCTTATGGTTGCTCAGGAGATATCTTTTGTGTAAATCAGTCTACTGATTTTGAAATGCTGGCATCCAATTCAGAACTACTTGGGACGTTGTGAAGGCCACATGTAACTCAGGAAATGGTGCCTTGAGCTCATGGGCTGCTATTGTGTAGCCCCTGAATTAAGGCAGAACCCTCGTGAAGACACCAGTACTGCCCAGCAGGCTACACATGAGCTGTTCTCAGTCAATAGCATCTCAACGTGACTTGTTTTAATGTACTTTTCCCCAGCACTGGCTGTTCCCAGGACAGTTGCAGCTAGGAAGAACATGAGAGGGAGAGCATAGAGACAGAAGTCCCTGCAGGGACAACAGGCCCACTAGAGGATGCTCCAAATAAGCAGCTGCAGACTCAAAAGGAAGATTTCAGCAAGCAGTACCGAGCATCTACTGGGACAGGTGTGCTGCAGGGTGACACATACCTGGGAAAGGGCTGCTTTCCCAATAGCCCTGCAGAAGGTGGGCAGGATTTGGCTTTCAGGCCACGGGAAGTGACAGTGGAAATGGAATTGGTGGCTTCCTAAATGGAGTCAACTGGTTTTGATATTAAACTGGTTTAAAACAGAAGTGTCAAAGAATACTCAGGATTCCAGTGGTCCATGCACCAAATCAGGGAGCACGAGGTGAAACGGGTTTGGTAGGACCGATAAGACTTGCTTCCATTTCAGACGAGTCAAGTTTCAGAGAGGAAGTATGCAGGAGGATCGGGGGTTCGGTCCTCAGTAAAGGGGGCTGGGTGGGGTGGGCAGGGAGCCCCAGACATCTAGGCTGAGGGATGTGGAGTGAGCCTGTGGAGGAAGAAGAGCCCCACACCCAGTCCTCTGTGTGTTCTCGGCCCACTGTCCTCCTCCAGCTGCAAGTGCAGAGAACGTGTCACCAGCGAGGTTCTCGCACCATGCCACACACACACATTTCCAGGCCAGTACACTGAGTGGTGGTAGATTGCTCAGAAGCGCTTACAGTATATTTTACAAACAGCTTTTGTTTAATTCACTAACATGAACACCCGTTTAAGAATATAAATTGGCATCATAAACCTCTTGCCATTAGTTCTTGGGAACTCTGGCAAATACATCAGGTAGGTCCCACGAAATCCAAAACGTCACATGGCTCAACGTACTCTGGCAAGCATGAACCAAGCTTAATGACAGAATGTCAGCACCTGTCAGCGCTCAGCCAACAGCAGGTGATGTTCTCAGGCATCGGAGAAGAAGTACTTCATCGATGGATACCCCCATAAGTCTCATACCGCATTTGGATCCTATTTCTTTTTTAAGATTTTATTTATATGAGAGAGAGAGAGAGAGAGAGAGAGAGAGAGAGAGAGAGAATGAGAGCCCAGTGAGGAGAAGAGGAAGAAGCAGTCTCAAGCTTGCTCGAGGCTGGGCTCACCTGGGACTCCAGCTTCATGATCTGAGCTGAAGGCAGCCACTTAACTGACTGAGTGACCCAGCCGCCCCTTGCGTCCGATTTCTGAGATGAGACTCAGGGTAAGCTGAATCACAGGCCCTCTCGTGCAGCCCCTTTGGAGGTGGTATTGCAAATGTTAAAGCTGACATTCCAAGAACCCACAAAGAGATTAAATGTGTTAGGCTTTGATTTTATTTGAAATCGTAAGAGAGACATTTTTAATAAACTCTTAAGTTCTCCATTAATGTGATTTAAATAATGAATTTATAAAGATTGAATTGATTTGTTTACATACACTCAACTGTAGAAAAATTATATTCTTTTTGTTTGTTTGTTTACACCATCAAATGCAATCAAGCCAAATAAGATGGTTAACTAAAATGATTACTGAATGCAGCATTAGCTGATGGCTTTAAATTTAGAATGCGCTACTGATGTCAGGGCTGATTAGATTCTTCTCTATCTAAAACTGATGCTATTAAAAGCTTTGAGCAATTTAGATGTAGTCACTGAGTAAAATTCCAACAGGGTGAGAGAAATTCTATCAGAATTGATTCTGTGATGTGGCTTTACATGCGCACAGATGTTGGGGGGGCCTTCAGTGATGGGGTAAAAAGAAAGAATAGGGTGCAGGAGGGGCGGTCAGTTGGCATCAATCCAGGAAATCTAAAGAGCCTCGGAATAGAAAAAGTACTCATCTTCACACAGGGAGTCCCAAGTGGCATAGGGATAGGACTATTGCTCATTTCTGTTTCAGAACTTTGAAGAAGCAGGCAAAATAAATAAAGGGGAATTAAGAAGTTAATATGGCATCATGCGTTACTCCTCTACAAATGAACTCACAAGGAAATCAGAGTAGCTAGTGGTGGGACCAACAGTTGTACTAATAAAACGAATGTGCGGTAAGAGCAAGGGTGATCTACACACTCTATGGAATCGTGACGTTTCATGAGCACCTCGGAACCTAAAAGCACACTGCAGGGGTCAGACCCATCCAACCGCCAGGGGACGTCCTTGCACTCCAAGGAAAGAGTGAGTCCCATCCCGGGGCTCCTGAAACTGCACTTGGGGAGATGTTGAAGGTGGTGGTGACTTCAGAAGGTCACGCCACGGAGACAGTATGCCACTTCCAATGTCTGTGACTTTAAGAGATTTTAGGACTGATCCAAATGTCCTAAGACTTCTTAAGTGGGAAGGAAAAACATTATTTCCTGGATATTTAGATTGTATTCCTGTCCGGGTGTATGGGAGACCATATCTGTCAGTAGGTCCGGTCTAAGCTGGAAGGTTCCTGTCATTATTAATGCAGCTTGGCCATCTCTAGGAAAAAGGCAGCAAATAATTTGGATCCCTCTATATAGTTCCACCTAACAAAAGAAGAAATAAAGAGAAACGCTGTTATTCACATTCAAATGATGGGGAAAGTAGCCTACAATGTAAATAGGAAGATTTGGTGACGTGAACTCAATCTAAAGTACATAGCATGTGGGAGAGTTTCGATGTGGAGACCTAGGGTTTAAGCAGTGAAGGATGGCCCCTCATAGGAATCCACTAACCTGTTGATTTTCTCATTCTGAGAGTGTTCCCCGTCATCAACAGCGCCCAGCGGGAGCATCATCACACTCTTTTGGATGGTGTCCTGGAATATTCTGGCAATTGGTATGGTTGACCCATCCCGGATCATGTCTGGCTCTGTCCCAAACACTGAAGCACAGGGACAGAAGGCATTTGAATAAAATAATGACAAGACTACCCCTCGTCGTCTTCTCAAATGCAGTAGTTGCTTTATCTTTCCCTTTTTCTTTTTCTTTTTTTATTTAACCATTAAAGTTGCTGCCTGGGGTAAGTAAGCCTCTTGATACCAGGCAGTTTCTCTTCTAAAATAATCAATATAGGGGCACCTGGGTGGCTCAGTTGGTTGAGCAACTGCCTTCAGCTCAGGCCATGATCCTAGAGTCCTGGGATCGAGTCCCACATCGGGCTCCCTGCTCGGCGGGAAGCCTGCTTCTCCCTCTCTCACTCCCCCTGCTTGTGTTCCCTCTCTAGCTGTGTTTCTCCCTGTCAAATAAATAAATAAAATATTTTTAAAAATAAAGAAATAAAATAAAATAATCAATATAGTCAAGAAAAAAAACATGATTGCATTTTTTATAATTACCTACTTAAAAAAAACTTTTTAAACAAAATTTTTATTTTGAATTGTAGATTTTATAGAAAAGTTACAAAAATAGTACACAGAGTCCCCATATATTCCTTACTTTGCTTTCCGTTATGTTAACATCTTATATATGACTATTGTACAATTATAAAGAATAGGAAGTTAACATTGGAATAATATTATTAACTCAATTCAGACCTTATTTAATTTCACCAGTTTCCCAGGATCCAATCCAGAATCCCACACTGCATTTTGTCACTGCATCTTACTCTCCTCTGGTCTGTGACAGTTTCTCAGTCTCTCCCAGTCTTCCATGACCTTGACCCTCTTAAAGAGCACTGTTCAGTTGTTTTGTAAAGTGTCTCTTCATTTGGGTTTGTTTGCTATTTTCTCATGATTGGAAGAGGTCTCGCTTTTCTGGCAAGAGCATTAGAAGGCAATGTACCTACTTTTCTGGTTGCTTCATGAATTAAATATTTGGAAAGTGGGACTTCTTTGATTTTGTAACCAGTATACAAATAAACAGCTGTATTCAACTATCGCTTGACTGTTTCAGTGCTTGTGCCCGCCTGCTGAGGTAGGTAGCCCAGGAACCCATTTTAATGGATATCCTGGGGCCTAAGGAGCAATGACTTCGAGCCTTCCAGGCTAGAAGATGAGTTGTCAGTGTTGGAGTGGAAATGCAACATAAAATAAAGACGCAAAAAGTACCGTGCCACGCCTTCTTTATCCACAGAGCGAGGTGTGAACGTGAGTAAAGATGATGTACTTCGTCGGAAGACCTGGTCTCACACACAATAAACCAGAATATGTGTCTGCTGCAAGGGTATTTCAGGTCTTCACTGTTGACCCTGACATTTCAACCTCACCTCACTCTTCAGCTGGGATTGCGTTTACCTTCCTAATAACTTTTCTTCCTCTTTTCTTAACTTCCAAATTTTACTGGTAAAATCCTGCTACAGCTGGGAGCAGTCGGAATGATTGTGTAGAGAAGTAGGGCTCTAAGTCTCAGATCTGTCCTCTAAGCTCTCATGTCTCTGCCCTTTGTACAAATGACCCTGTTAAAGTGCTGGTGCCCCCAGGTGGTCTGGGCCTCCGGTCCCAGCTCCGCACTGGCAGGGGTGCGGCCTGAGGCCTCCGCTGCGGTGCGGCGCCCTAACTCCCTATAAACAGGTGTCACCGTTTCCCGCCTGGCTTTGGGAGACACCCTGAAAGCCCCCCGCCTCGCAGAGAGTCTGCTCCGCTGCACTTGTTGGCAGTGTCGCCTTCCTGCTGCCGGAGCCTGGACCCTCCTTCGCCCTGCCCAGGAAGCCAGAGCCCAGGTGCTGTGTCCTGTGCTCACTGACCACAGGGTTCTGCCCAGGACTTGGAAGCGGATGCGGTCGATAGAGGCACCACCAAAGAGACTCCAAATACGGCTCTGCTGCCTTCCCACCCACGGGCAAGCACAGCACCACTGAAAAGACCACTGGTTTGGGAGTCAGAAAGGCTCGAACTGAGTTCCTGCGTTCGGTAATTTTCTAAAATGAGCATTCACAGGACGCCTGTCTGTGGAAATCCCAGGTGGTCTGACATGGGGCTGTTCGCGGCAGAACTGGACCCCACGGAGAATGAATTAACAACCCAAACCCTGGGAGGCTGGGTCCGTGGGGAGCCCCTGCAGGGTGAGCCTGGCTCTCCGGGAATGCTCTGCCTTTATGTAGTGGGTCTCGCTCCCTGTTCCCTGCCTGCTGCCGGCCTGTGGCCCTGAAGAGCCAAACCTCTCTGGGACCAGGAACAAATCCCCATAGGGCAGCCCAATGTTAGCTTTCTTATTCCATTCCATCTTAGCTCCCTCTTTTTTTTTTTTTTAAGTTGTTTTGTTTTGTGTGCAGAGAGCCTGTGTGCGCGCACAGGTGCGGGCGGGGTGGGGCAGAGGAAGAAGGGGTGTGAAAGAATCTCAAGTGGACTCCCAGCTGGGCCCAGAGCCCAAAGCCCGATGTGGGGCTCAGTCCCACAACCCTGAGATCATGGCCTGAGCTGAAACCAAGAGTCAGGTGCTCAACTGACTGAGCCACCCGGGTGCCCTAGCTCCTCCATCTTTAACCTCAGATTTCCTATACTTGCACGCCAAGTCAGCTATGCCTTTTGAAGAACATTTTTATACGTTGATCATCATTTTCATAAGTATCAGAGGCTCACAAGTCCATCATTTCGCCCCGGATTCAGGCTTCCGGATGGGAACCGGGCTTTGCCACGCCCAGCTGGGTGCCCTTCATTCAGCACATCCCTTATCTCTTCCAGACTTACTTTGTAAAGTGGGGAAGGCTGTGGGGAGGGGTCAGGAGCCCACGCCTGTGAAGGACCCTGGGCGGAGTTGTTGACACAGTAAGGGAACCTATCTGAAAAGGAGAGCTGAGCTGAAATTCTGAATGAGCCTGCTTTGTCCGCTGCCCCACCAGGCACCCCCTCCACCCTGGTCCCACTGAAAACTGGCAACTTGAGGTATTGCACGTCTAACCTGTTTTGATGGCTCTTTTTGCTGCAAGATACTGATTATCTTTAATATTTGCGATCCATGGCTGTAGTCCTAGCGTCATAGAAACAGCCATCTGGTTGGAACTATTTCTTTTGGAGAATATATTTTCAAGATGCTGCCTCACCTGAAAAGGAACATTTTCAGTTGCAAGAGAAAATTTCAAGTTATTCTCCCGTGCAGTGAATATATGGCAGTGTTTCATCAAGAATCTGAAATCCCAGCCCAACAAATTTGAGGGACGCGATTTTACCCTCATTCTCGCGGAGGGCTGACTGAGTGAGCAGGGCCCCCGGACTGAGAGAGAGAGCTTCAGCAGTAAGAGAAACACTGGTCTCCCTCCCTTTCTATCTGTGGACCCTCCAATCCTCAGCCCTGCGCCCACCCCACCCTGACCACAGTGTTAGATTGCTAATGTTTGGTCATTATGAAACACAATACAACTTCTCAATTTGAATATCCCTCTTCTCGGACTTGTCAGTACCTTAACAACTATATTGGGAATGTTAGGCATTTGGTAATTCCTGAAAGGGTTGGGGGGGGGGTGATTCCAAACTAAGCTACAAAGGAAACTTTTGTCAGCATCCTTCTCTGCCCCTGGGCTCCATTCCAGTGGCCACCGTGGAAATCCTCCCAAGAAAAACTCCACACTCTGAAATATTCCTCCCATTCATTCCTTCCACAAGCATTTGTTGAATGCCTGTCACATTGACAAGAACAGTACTAGGTGCTGGAAACACAGCTGTGAGCACAACCGGGGTGGGGGGTACCCTGCTGAAATCCATTCATTGCAAGAACGAGGAACAATACATCCCAAGCGGGAGGGAGTGTGGGGAGAAAACAGGGACAGATACAGGGAAGGAGGGAATTTTAGGAAGCAATTAAGGCTAAGAAGACAATAAAAGAGGTCAACAGGATATAGAAATCTGGGATGAGATATTCTTGGAGCTCATTTATTCAGAGCCTACTTTCTGTCGAACTTGAGGTAAACTGATAATAGGTTGATAGTTTAGACAGAAAACTCCTTCCAGATAACATTTTCATTAAAACGGCTGCTTTCAGACTGCTGATGGGAGACACCGAGGGCAAACGAACCCCCATTTGGCCGTGGGCAGTCAGCTTCTCCATCTGCGTGTAAACCAATCTTGCCTTTATGTCAACTGTTTAATGTAAAAGTACTTCCCATCACTCCAGCCCCAAGCGATTATTTATCTGACTACTGTAATTGCATATAATTATAGACAGAGATTTTTACCGAACAAAAATTATGTTGGTTTCCTGACATTTTTCCAGTCCCTTTTATACTGGGGGAAAAACAGTACTTGAGTGCCTACAGATGAAGAGCTCACTACCCCGCGATGCAGCACTGAAAGGGGGCTGCGGGAAGAACACACAGCTGTTACCTGTTTTTCCACCACTGCCGTATTCATGTGAGGGACCAGACGGATGGAAAATTTCCCTATAACTTGGCCGGGGATGACTGTTTTAGCTCCAGGCTCATCAAACGCTCCCTCGATCCCATGGATTGAAAGAGATGGGTACCTCCATAGGTGCATTAGAATTTCCTCCTGAGTCAAAACAAAATTATTTTACTATATAAAAGAAGGTTCTGTTAAAACCTTGTTGGTTGTATTGTCTGCATCCCCCATTTCTGTACATCTCTGACCCCGCTCATGACAAGTTAATTATCACCTTCCTTAGGCATGTCTGGACCATAACCCGAGTCTTTCCCCTCTGGCCCTGTGCTGCCCCCGCCTGACCAAGCTGCTCAGAGGACACGGGCCCCTCATCGCCTCAGCTCAGAAGTTAATAGAAGGCAACGGGGCTTTCAGAATTTGAGACTCGATTAGAAATTTCTATCCCCAATCACCATGATGATCAGTTGCACAGGAAATGCATTTTTTTTCCAGAAGGCTTCAAAGAATTCTGCCACTCTTCTTGCCTGCTACGGCCAGGGCAGCGCTGGTCCCAGAGAAGAGATTACCACTCTGTTCGGCGTGGTTCTCCCCCTCCTGGCAGCCCCCCAGAACCAGCCTTAGCCACCACACTCCGTAGCAGGCAAAGGGTTTAAAAAGAAAAGAAGGGGAAAGAAAACATGCAAATTTGGCAGAAATGAACACTTTGGGCTCTGGTTTCTTTACTATCCTGAGGCAGCAATGTAGCAATGGACAGATTAGCGCCAAAGGCTCTTACTTCTGTCTGCCGAAATGAACTCCTAGGGCTCTTGGAGCTGGAATAATCTCAGACTGTTCTCGATCTTTAAGCAGGTAGGAAGCACAGGTAGCTGAAGGCTGGTATGGGCTCGGGTCCACGAAACTGACTGAGAAATGCACATCTGTAAACTGAGGGATGGCCCCAAGGTTCCACACCTGAGGCCAGAGAAAGTTCTGGTTGCTCTAGACCTGAGGGAGGTAAATGGCCATGAAAGTGAAATTCTGCCTCCAGATTAACCTCCACTCTCAGTTCTGAGACGTGCAGATCCGCAGCCCACAGTAAATGCGGAATGGGGACACAGGCTCTCTTACTGTCACTCCTCTTTGACATCAACTGCCAACTTGTGACCGTACCTTGGTGTCAAACAGAAATCTCTTGACCCGGCTGCTATTCCGGTACTCATCAAGGTCCAGCTCAATGGCTCGGTACATTTTTCTCTCCTCTTCGGTAAGAGGTGCCACGTGGTCATAGATGCCGGGGATGAGAATACGGCCAGAGGAGTCGACAAGGCTCCCTGCGAGGTACGCACAGACAAAGCCAGGTAGGAGTTACAAGGGTGCTGACGTGCTGCGCCCAGAGCCGGACCACGGGTGGCTCTCCTGGGGCTGCAGTGGGCCTTGGGATGGGCCCTGGTCCCCCCGGCAGAGCCACCGGCACGATTCCCATCTCCGAGGCTGGAGGAAGGAGCTGGTCTTCAGGCGGACTCTGGTTGAGTCAGATCCATTCCAATGTCCACCGTGTCAATGGCGAGATGGAAGCATTTAACTAGCTGTGACCTACCTGCCTCACAAGTTCTCGATTATACCTTCTGTATCATAAAGGAGGTTCCTTTTGAAATTTCAATTTATCCTGAGTTAAAAAGTACTATATGTTCACTTAAAAAAATCTCAGCTATGTCTGTATCTGTCCACACGAACATTCCTGAGGAACTGACAATCGTCTTGGCTTCTCAGCTTCTCTCCCCCTGCACACATCATCATATAACAAGCACTCCTCTTCAATCCACAGCATAACAGCCTTGCGGTCTAGCCTAAGACGCATACATCACCGCAAACACCTTCAGAGCGAATATGCAGATACACTAGTCTGTTATTTGTGAAAGTCTGCGGATTAATAGGAATGGGGGAATCATCGGTGAATATCTACAGAGGAAGTAGAAGTGGAAGTTCAGTAAACACTGCTCACTACCTTGAGAAAGTACTTACCAAAGTAGCAAGGAGACTACCTGAAATGATGAGAAATGCATCCAGGGCATCTAAATTCATCCTCTAGACCTCCTGAGGCCTTTCATTCAAGTAAAGACACTTCATAAAAAATGTGCTCCACATTCTTGATGTGACTATAACTTGACAATGTCACACTACTGTGAAGCGCTCTAGTTTCAAATCTTCCTGTCACCGCGAACCAGTCATAAAGCAGAGCTTGGAAGGTTCCTGTGTGTTCCCCGTCACTACTGGACACCTGCTATGTTTAAGGCACAGGATGAACTCTGGGGACAATTACAAAGCAGAGGGTTGAAGGCTCCAAGAGAACTGATGTGTTCCACGTCCTAGACACCTGCTATATTCAAGGCATGGGATGAACGCCGGGACAAGAGGATATGTTAAGACCCCTTTTATCAGCAACAGGGCCACCACTCATCACACAGGCTAAATGACAAGTGTGACCCTCCCTGAGCCCAGCAGCAGGTGGTTTGGCTCTCTGTGTAGACACAACAGAATCCAAGGTAAACAGCCTAGCAGAACCCACAGGGATGGCTGTAGTGTGGGACATCACGGGTGTCCTAGCACTTTGAGATGATCCTAAAAGGCCAAACCCCAAGTTTGGAGATGTCAAGGCAGCAAAATGAGAAGGGAAGGCTTCGCAGTTCTGGTTTTCAACCATGTCCTCCTTAGCACCTGCTCCTTCCCCCCCCCTTCACCCAAACCGCTTCAGCAGCACTCTGGGCACGGTCTGCAGGTTGCTGTGCATGAACCGGCCTCCCTGTGGCCCCGAGTTCAGAATTCCCTGCATTTAGCCCAACAAAGGATATAAGGTAGTCAAAATGGTGTGAACCTGTTAGTGCAATTCACGCCCAACAGACCTAGGGCACCACTGCTGGGGACCGGCTGTCACCGACTCGCAGGCCACCCTCTGTACCCTCACCAAAGTCAGCGTCAAACGTAAGAGCACCGTCAGTAACACGATCACCCGTGTCCCCTTCTGTGCACGTCCCTCCACTTGTGCTGACATTGTCATAGGCAAGGACAGGGCTGCACAGTGAGGAGGACACAGGCCCTGCTCCTGATTTGGCTGGGAAGACACAGGGAGAAGAAGCGTGTGTGGGCTCTCACACCAACAGCTGCGCGGGGGCAAAGTGCAGGAGCACGGGAGCAGGCCCGGAGCCTGCAGGGTGACACACGGGGAAAGCCAAAGCAGCATCACTGGTGGGCCCCGAAGATGATGTGGGACACACCTGGCACAGCCTCAGTGGTGACCAGGGATGAGGGTTTGAAATGTCCAGGTTAACAGCTCTTAAGAACTGAAATACTCTAGTGGCCAGGATGCTCGGTGTCCGTACTCTGACATTGAACTCCAACATTTTCCCTATTTTTTCAGCTGGCCTTGCCAGATATTACCTGGAGGGTTGGGAGCGGTCAGCGGTCATTACAGATTAGGCTGGGCTTTGGGCCCTGTGGTCTCTCTACAAGCTCACCGCACTTCTCTAGCAGAAGTGGCCCACCCAGTCCTGAGTATGGTTTTGAATCACCGATCCTGTTTTCTCAGGGTGCAGGGCAGCCTGCCCAGCCGTGGGCTGGCAAGAGAGCCAGCAGACACATATCCCGAGAGCGGAGGAAGAGCATGTCCTCCTCTCCCTGCCCCTTCCACCCCCCGTAGAGGTTTGTTCAGGCGCTTCTCAGCACAAGGTGTCCTCCACGCACCGCTAGGCATGGCCACCGTCGGGCAGGGGCACTGGGAGAACACCACGCACGTACTGGCCTGCTTCTGCCTTCCATGTCCTGCCCCAGTTCTTCAACATTGAATGCATTCCCATGAAAACAGGATGTTGCTGAGGGAGTGCATCTCCCCACCCCCCCTCTCCTTTCCCACTTGAAATCATGATCCTCTGAACTTGATGTGATTTCTGCACCCAGTAGGGCCAGGAGCCCAGCTGGGAAATGCCTGGGAGCCAGAGAGCGTAGTGCCTTTGAAAACTGCACACAGGAAGCACATGCAATCCTCGATCCCCAGGAGTCCTCTTGGAACTTAACATTTTAATACTACAGGGTAGTTGGTGCTGAAAAGAGGGCCCTGAGCTCCCGTGATCGTCCTGCCTTGTGGCTTTTAGGAGAGTGCAGGGAATGGGAATGTCCACGAGAAGAAACAGCAGTAGCTGAGGGCTCTGTGCAGACTGAGTATCTGCACCCCCACCGTCTCCCACCTCCCAAACATAGCCCAGTCCAAGCCTCTGTGAAGATGGGGGCACACTGGTTTCCCTGGGCCTTCTGGTGGAGACTCCCGTGCCTCTCGCAGCTAGCATTCAATAAAGCTTTATAATCTATCTAGCAGGCATAGTTATCAGGATCACACAGCTGAGGAACTCAGAGGACAGCGACATTAGGAACTTGCACAAGGTCACACAGCAGCAGGAGGAGGTTTCCTAACGTGCAGAGCACCTGCCCATCTTCAGGAGCAGGACCTGATGGAACCAGCTCTCTGGGACATCCTTAACCAGGGGTGGCCCCGTGGGAGGGCATGGGAGCCAAGACGCTATTGGGGTCAGCAAGCAAAACTGCTTGCCATCAGTCCCAAGTTCAACCCTATGTCCTTAGGTATTTGTACAAGGCATATGAAAGCCATATAGACTACTCAATCCAGAATGATTTCATTATGGATTGATTATTTGATTTGTCTCAAAAAATTAAAGAAAGTGAGACCATATGGTTTTCATTCTATTCATGTTCCTGATCTGATTTTACCTCATAGGGCCATATGCATTTGTAGGACTAAATGGAACTCTATGCCAGGGTGAAAGCATATAGTCTAAGAGGATGTCATGCAATCATGAGAGGGGAAGATTGAAATGCACCATAAAGATCTGATGATGGCATTCCTAGGGAAGATAAAATTAGTTCTGGTAAAACAGAAAGTTAATTCTTTCACCCCTCACCACCAAATATTGAGTTGCATGCCATCTGAATTTTTCTGGAAACATTTTAAACACTTTAAAGGAAGATGGATTGTTGAATGCTGTCTGAAATTAACCAGCATGGGAAATACTGTCCAAGAATTATATTTTAGGAAAACTAGAAGGCCATAAAGAATAGACAGATGGTAGATGAATAGAAAGAACAGGTGGACGGTAAAGAAATTACAGACAGATCGCAGAGCCAGGTAACACATGATAGGTAGACATACAGATCCCGTTATTTACTTCAGGGAATGAAGGAGCGAGAAGCTCGACAATTAAAGATGGTCCTGAAGACTCTGAGGACAGCTCCCATCAGGTGGCAGAGGTGGGCTGATGGTGCCCAGTCTGAGATTGCCAAGGCCACAAGGATGCGAGCGAGCGGGGAAGAGGCAAAGCTATGTCAACACAGAAAGAAAAGAGACTTTTGCTAATCAATCCCCATAAAGGACATGCTTTTTGGCAGTTTTTCTGCCCCAAAGGGGCATGTTGAACATTTGTATAAAGGTACCCTTTGAGCCAAGGAGACAGATCCAATTGTGGGGTCTGAAGCACACCAAATTGTGAACGTCAAAGGTCCGCGTCCTTGCCAGGATTGTAAAAACGGGCTCTTCCAAGTGAGGCTCTTGAGGATGAGGCTCCCTTCTCAGCCGGGATCCAGCCCCGATGCAAGCAAGAG
>PITA01008494.1:0-84094 GCA_004023965.1 Spilogale gracilis | reverse complement strand
TTTTTTAAGATTTTATTTATTTATTTGACAGAGAGAAACACAGCGAGAGAGGGAACACAAGCAGTGGGAATGAGAGAGGGAGAAGCAGGCTTCCCGACGCAGGAAGCCCGATGTGGGACTCGATCCCCGGTCTCCGGGATCATGACCTGAGCTGAAGGCAGTCGCTTAACCAACTGAGCCACCCAGGCGCCCCGATATAAAGAATTCTTGATTTGGGTTTGTGCGAGATAATAGTAACATTACTTTTTAAAAACAGCATTCACAACTGAACTGTGCAGAGCTTTTCTCGCACACCTGTTCCCTGTTGAGCATCCTGATGCCTGCTGTCAGCCGCGGGGTAGACTGGGGATGGTGTGGGAGAGGCGCATTCTCAAGCTTCTCACCCGCCCCCGTGGGAGAGAAGGAGAGAGGGGTGCTCTCTCAGGTGCGAGGAGGGCCACTCTGAGGCAGACGGCCGTCAGGCCACTGGTCTGGCCTCACTTGCTGGGGAGGGCCCCACTTTCTTCCATGCCACCCCAAAGGCTCTAGTCCCCGGGTCATCAGGTGACTCCGCTTTGGTGTCTTCCTCAGCTTTCCCGCATGTCCCCCATTTTGGTGGGGCTCAAGGGGTAGAACGACAGAAGATACCCGGGTTCAGGACTCTGTGGTGTGGCGTGAAGGTGGCTGTGACCCCATTTCTTCCTTTCTTGGCTTCTCTGTCAGGGTCTGGAATGTATGGTGGGGTTCAGTACTGAAGGCCTTTCTGGGAGATTTGTGCATGAGGAGGCCCAGAGAACTGCGGTTTCACCTCCTGCACCCTGAGTCAGGTACTTCACCTCCTTCAGGATGCTCCCCAGATTGAGCCCATGCAGCCGAGCATTGCTCCGTCCTGCTTTTGTTGAGTCCCGTGGCTGTCCGCCGGTGCCCTCATAACTCACTCCCCGGCCAGCGCTGCCCTCGGGACGTTCTGAAGTCACTTCTCATGGGCAGCCCAGTAGCCAGCCTCCGGTCTCTCCCCGGTGTCCCCTGCCGGGCCGTGGGTGCCATGCTCGCACAGACTCCCAGGGCCTGTGGCTCATGGCTGAGTGGCAGCGCTGCTCTTACATAATCCGTTTCTCTCCTCCTTTCTCCCTCCAGAGCCAGATTTCACAGTGAGCAGCTGCACACGGAGAAATCAGAGAAAGCACAACCGAGCCCCAGTTTCCGAGGGGCCTGCTGGGGACTGTCGCTTCCTGCTTGAGAGGGAAGACCCCGAGGCCGGAGTCTCAGGCCAGGTCCTGCTGGCTGCCATGGGACTCGCAGCTGCCGCCCCCTGGCTGCCTTCCGCACGGCCTGGCAGATAAGGGTGGGCACTGCCCCAGGAGCACCTGCCGCCTCCTGCCGGGCTGTTCGTCTGGAGCCTGCCCTTCCCCAGCCTTGGGCCACCTTCGCTGACCCGAGGCCATGTAGGCCCGCTGCGCCTTTGTGGATACACACGGCTGGGGACACCGCCTCTGCTCTCTGGAGGACACAGCGTACCACCATGCCCCGGGGAATCGCCTGGCTGCACTGTGAGTACGGGGGTGGGGGTTGCTCGGTGGAGACTGCCCCTGGAGGCCTTGGCCCGCAGCCGGGCTCTGCTGTAACCAAGGCAACCGGGCCATTCCCGCTGGGGAGAAGTTGAGATGCTTCCCAGCTTCCCAGCCCGGGGGACTCCCCAGCCGCCCTCTGCCCTGGCTCTAGCCAAACCCCCCTCACACCCTTAGGGTGGGTACGGGTCCTCAGCTGGGTGGGCACAGTCAGTGGGCGGCCAAGGGGATGGGGCAGGCACCGGGGGTGAGGGGCAGCCCCGCCGTGTCGGGCTCACCAGTGCTGGGGTGCACTGGTGGGGGGGGCACAGGTGGCAGAGAGGATTTCCTGCCTCCCTGGGTGTGGCCGCCCGGGGGTGGGAGCGTGTGGAGGTGTCTCCCCAGACACGTGGGAGAAGTGCCGCCAGGAGCTGGAGAAGCCAGCCCGGTCCCTCTGCCCCTCCCTCCATGACAGAACAAAATTAAGAGGCAGAAAGAGAACAGTGTTGTTGGTAAAAAGAAAAATAAGTTGAATTGAGGACAGAACGTGTCTAGAAGCCTCTCAAGCCTGCTGGTGGGAGGCCAGACCAAGATCCCTTCAGACTCCAAGATTCAACTGAATTGACTCCAATTCAACACATTTTTCTGGTGCCTCCCACATGCCCACCCGAGTTCCTGCCATGGCAACAAGGAATGGGCTAGCTCGTGCCCCTCTTCCCGACGCCTGGCATGGAGTTAGGTGCTTGGAGCCGTGCACCTCATGGATGAGGTTTGATCCTGCAAGGGGTCCAGGCTGGCCCTTGTGGAGGCATTCTGCAAAAGGTCAGGGCATTCAGAACAGGCCGAATGATCCAGACCTAGTGTTCTGGAAGCTTCCAGGTCACGAGGAGCAAGAGGACTGGCATGGGTGGAGAGCCACTTGAAATGGCTTTGCAGGTAGACAGTGTTCACACAGGTGGACTTGGGAAGGTGAGGACAGTGTCCCAGGTAGAGGGTGCAGCCGGCAGGGGCTCAGCAGCGGCACTGTGAGAGGCCAGGCTGGGAAGCTGGTCTGGGCTCAGACGGTGGAGGCCGCAAGGGGCAGTTTGTGAGACGGCAGGAACCCTGGAAGGTTCAAGGTCTGGGAGTGGGGTTGAGACTGGAGCTTACTCTGCTTTTGGAAGATGAGTCTGCGCTACTTAGGAGTGATGCGGGTCTGTCCCAGAGGTGGCCGTGGGGATGGAAGGCATGGTGGAGGCGGAACGCGGGCCCTGGCACCGAAGGCTGCCGGTCGGGGGCTCACAGAGGGGCTGGGTGCTGGAGAAGGCTGGGCTGCCATCACAAATTGCCACAAGCTCAGTGACTGAAGACAGCAGAAATTTATTCTGTCCCAGGTCTGGAGGCCAGAAGTCTAAAGTTAAGGCGGGGGCAGGGCCACGCCTCCTCCGAAGCTCTAGGGGGGACTTCTTTCTGCCCCTTCCTGCTTCTGGTGGCTCCTGGCAGTCCGTGGCTTGTGGTGCCATTGCCCTGGTCTGCGTCTGTCCCTCCTGACACACTCTGCGTGTCTGTGTCTCCTCTCCGTATGAGGACACCTGGGCGTTGGACTTAGGGTGAAGCTTCACGTTATCCCCAAAGACTCCATTTCTTAATAAGCTCACGTCTGATGTCCTGGGTGAACAAGGATTTTCAGGGGGATGCTGTTCAACCCTCTGCAGGTTTAGATTTGGTCGTTGTGGGTGGTGGACAAGCCCCATTTGTCCCCGCCCAAGGGACTGCCCCAGGAGAGGCGCAGCCCGGGATCCTGGAAGGGAGCTCCTTTCTCACTTGCTTTTTCTTCAGCCTCCTCTCCTGTCTTGTGAGTATCTTCCTTTCGGGGGGGGGGGGGCAAGAGCGGCCCCTTTCCAGGGTCAAGGGCGCACTGGCCATGGTGCTCTGGGGTTCAGAGCTGCTGTGAGGTTATGTCCATGCTGGCCAGTCATGGTTTGTGGGCCTGTTTCCTGGGGTAGAGGCAGCAGGAGAGAGGCTGAAATTTGGAGATGGGGGTCAGTCTGCAGACCGACAGGAAGTCTGGGTCTGGGGGAAGACAGTTGGCCCACGGACAAGGTTTCTGGCTCAGCCTGTGCATGTGGGCTGGCACGGGGTGGCTTTCTCTGGCTCATTCCTGCTCAGAGTCCGCCGTTGCCAGGACAGGGGTGAGGGCAACGAGGGTAGGACTTCAGGGGTCAGGTGGGCAGCCAGGGATGACCTCCTCATGGGAAGAAAGGCCAAGTGTGGACAGAGATACTGATTTTAAAGAAACATGCAAATTCAGATATTTATGTGAAATATCTGTGAGCAGTTGAGCCCTTGGGACACTAGTTTGCAACTGTCTCTGGAGGTCGGTGGTTCTCCAGGTGTAGTCCCCAGATCACCAGCAGCAGCACCAGCACCAGGGAACTTGCTAGAAATACAAGTTCTCTGGGCCTACCCCAGATTTGCTCAGTCGGACACTCTGGGCCTTAACGGCCTTCCAGAAGCTTTGGATGCATGCTTCAAGATGAACCCCCCAAAGTGTTCAGTAAACAAGACTGTGTTGACTCCCTGCATTACGGACTCACATGCTGGGGGCCAAGTTGTCTGGTCAAGGTAATGAGTGAGGTGGACAGATGGTCCGAGAGACAGAGTGTGGGGGCAGGTTCAGGAAGGGGAGAGCCTGTTGAGGGCGCAGGGGAAGGAGTCTTGGCGAGTCTTGGCGAGACCTGCCGTGAGAGGATTCCCGGGGCAGAAGCAAAGTGTGAACAAAAACTGCAAGGCAGGAATGATCTCGATCTGCCGTAGCGCCACACTGAGGGCCTTAAGGATTTAGAGACAAGAGAGAAAGCAGGCAGAAATCCTGGTTCGGTTTGTGTGTATCTGGTCTTTTATCCAAATGCAGGGGCAAGCACTTGGGAAGAGATGAGAGAGGGGCAATGCAAGATGGGTTGCGGATTTGCAAGCTTGGAAAATATGGTTGGCCGACTTCTGTGTGCAAAAGGGCTGGTGGGGCGCAGCACGTCCTGGGCACGGGGCTTGAGGCCATGTAGGGTGTTCCTGGTGAGGTTCCAGCCAGAGCAAAGACCGGGTGGCAGGGCTGAGAAGGTGGAGAGATGGCCAGCAGCAGGCCCAGGCTAGGGAGGGAGGAAGCATAAACATTCTTTGACAAGGTTGTTTTCATTGGTGACGTTCGTTGATGCACACGTGGGCCATTTACAGATTGTCACTCTTAGGAGAGAATACTGCAGCGGGACTCTTTGTCCATGAATCTTTTGGTGATGGCTCTTTTGTTTTCCTTCAGGCTTATCCCTGGAAATAAGTTTAATGGGTCAAAGGGTGTGGACATTATTAATTTCACTAATAAAAAATTTTCCAAATTGCTTTTCAAGATAAGAGTACCTGCCTCACTACTTTGCCAGCACCAAGTGTTATGAAAATGAAATGTAAAAAAAAAAGTCCCACTTTGCTTTTTGATAAGTGAAACATGGCATCTGATTGTTTTAATATGTATTTCGTTACCTTTATTGGTGAGTTTGATTCTTTTTGGATACATCTCCTGCCCATCTGTGTTTCCTTTCTGCTCTGATGAGTTTGAAGCTTGTTCATATTTGTTGCAAATTCTCAAGCTATTTTTTGTGTGTTCAGTTCCGGGAAATCACAAAAGCTGTGTCTGAAGTCACAGTGACCCCCAGTGGTGAGGGCTGGTAATGTTAAAGGCAGCCCATTGGCGGCAGGAAGGAGCAGCAGCCTGAGCTCCGCGGGCTTCTCCAGAAAGAGTGCATTGGAAGGACTGCAGTGATTTGTTTGTTGGAGAGGGATGCCAAGATCAGTTACAGCAGGGAGAAAAATGGCTCCGGTCCCCCAAGAGTCACTTGCAGAGTTGGAACGAGCATCCATGGCTCCTGAATCCCCAGATAGATATGCAGACCCAGGCTTTGAGGGCGCTCCAGCCTTAACAGCGGTGGGGGCTGAGGCTGCCCTGGAAAGGGAGGTCGTGCCTGCCCCACGGGGCAGGAGTGCGGACTGCTGGGGGGGCCCTGCCTCCTGGGGCAGGGGTGCACCGGCTGGGCTGTTCAGACTCGCCCGATCCTGAGCCTGGACCCTGGAGGGGGAAGGTGTCCTCAGGGCTCTGCACCCCTGTCCCTCCCGTGGCTGGGAGAAAGGAGGGCACACCGGCACAGCTTTGCACACCTGGCAGCGTGGGAGTGGCACAGGGTGCTCAAGTGTTGCTGTTGGGTTCGGTCCACAGATCTCGGGATCCTCCTTGGCATGGCCTTAGGGCACGAAGGTGTGGAGGTGTGGCCGTTGGCCCAGAAGGAGGAGTGTGCAGTCACCGGCTTTCTGCGGGACAAGCTGCAGTACCGGAACCGCCTTCAGTACATGGTAACTGTGTAGACGCTTGCTGTGCTCACCGTGGGGTAGGACCTTTGGGGCCCTGCTGTGGGTGCATGTCAGCCCTGAGCCCATGGCCCCTTTCTCCACCTTTCTCCTGCACACGCACCAGTGTACCTGGTCCACACTGACCGTCCCCTCCTCTGCCTCCTGTCCCCCAGGCCCTTCACACCTGCTAGTTGATGTGACCTGTGCCCCTTTCTCTCCATGCTGCTCACCCTGGGACTCAGAAGTGGATTCCAGGAAGCCTTGGGGGAGCCCCAGGCACTTGCTGGCTCAGCAGGAGGGACCTGGAAATGGGAATGCATGCCTCTTGGTGTAGGGTAGAGAATGCCATGGGCCACTGTGGCTCTGGAAGTCTTCCTTCTTTCCTTTTGCCAGCCAACTTTACTTGTCATTCACATATGCTATTCATCTGTTTAAGTGTACAAGTCAGCAGTTTTCAGTATATGTCCCAGTTCTGCGCCCGGCCCCACAGTAAGTTGAGTAATCTTCCTTGAGGTCATTTTGCTCACCTCCAAAACATAGACTACCCTTGGCGGTAATAGGTCCCTCAACCACTTCTTGGCCTGCAACTTCTGCCATCATAGGAACTCTGTTTGGCTTCAGCCTTCCCTGTTTCCCCTGGGAGAGCTGTCGTTGTCCCAGTGGGGAGCCAAGTCTATCTTCTCTCTAGAAGGCCACCTCTGCCATCAGAGGGCTGGTCCTTGGTCTTGCCCTCCTGCATCAGATTGTCTGGGAGCTGGGGGAGCCTGTCGGAGCTATTTCTGACTCTGACCTCGTGCTTTGTTCTTGTACTTCCTCAGAAACACTACTTCCCCATCAACTACAGGGTCAGCGTGCCTTACGAGGGAGTGCTTAGAATGGCCAACATCACCAGGCTGGTGAGAAGCTCCTCCTGGGATGGGCGACCCCTGCCTCCCAGGACACCGTGTGGACCCAGCCCGAGAGGCTCACTGGTCTTGGCAGGTCCTGCCGCCAGGGGCCTTTCCCAGCTCTGCCAGCAAGCCTGCCCTTGGCGGAGGCCGGAGGCTGCTCCCTGTCTGCTGTGGACGCCCGTCCTCTGCTCCCTGTCTGGGGACATGTTGGGTGGAGGGTGGTCAGAGCCGCGGCGGGGAGGGCCGGGGGCCTGTGCCTGCCAGCCTCAGCCATCTCTCCTGACCCCGCAGGAGAGGGCGCGGGTCAGCCTGCAGGAGCTGCGGTACCTGTGGGTCTGGGTGAGTCTCAGCGCTACCGAGTCGGTGCAGGAGGTGCTGTTCGGGGACCACCCGTCCTGGAAGTACCTGGAGGAGGTCCGGACGCTGCTGCTGGATGTGCAGCGGGGCCTCACGGTGAGCTGGGCCAGGCTGCCGGTTGGGCATGGTGGCCAGGGATGGTTGAGGAAGGGTGTGAGCACATGAAATGTTTCAGCCTGTCCTGAGGGTTTTCTCCCTTCCAGGATGTGGAGATCAGCCCCAAGGTAGATGCTACAGTGTCACTGCTGAGTGCCCCGAGGAGAAATGAGAGGGAAGAGAGGGCCAGTGCTGGCTGGGTGGCCTTGGCAGGCCCCGGAGAGCCTCTGGGCTCTCTCTTGATCTGGAATCTTGGCCAAGTCATTGATCCCTATGGCTTTGTTTCTGGAGGCTCCTCTTGGGGAGAAGGGAGGAAGCATGAAGAGGTGGAGGGGTGAACACAGGAAGTTTTTAGGGTAAGGAGGAGCTTGTCTCGGACACCATAATGCTGGATACGTGATGCCTTGCATTTGTTAAAGTCCTTAGCTCGCACAGCACAAGGGAGACTATGGACTTGAAGTAATAATAAGGTTCCTGATTGTTGCCTGCCCCGCTGGGGTGCTCGGAGGGGTTGGGGATGCGCCCTCTACAAAGGCTGCAGAGTTAAGTTTGCAGGATCCACGTGAGCCCCTGCAGGCCAGGGGCATGCTGCAGGACCCCTCCCCACACCCCCGTTTTGCCCTAGTGTCCAAGTAGGAGTGACCGGGGGAGCCCCACCTGCTGCCCAGCTGGAGCTGGGAGCTGCAGGGGACAACAGGGTTTAGGAGCCCACGGCTGCCGGGAGTTCTGAGAACGCTCTGGTTTGGGCCAAGGCCCAGGGGTCTCCTTGGTGGGCAGCGGGAGTTGGAGCTGACCTGAAGAGACAGTTCTGCTTCCTTGGTTTTCCTTGAGGGAGCCCCACCTCTGAGCTCTTGGGAGCTGTGGGGGAGGTTGGGGGTGGGCTGAGGCCTACCTCCCGCGCCTCCCCCCCCTCGCAGGTGGTTCACATTTAACTGGCTTTAGGTCTGTCTGCTTCCTCACGGAGTTAACGGTCTGTGCCCTGCACCGAGTATGCCCAGCATCTGGTCGGCAGGGAGGGGGCCATGAGGACGGGCGCTTTCTCCCTCCTGCCACCCTCCCTGCTCTTTCCAGGCCTTTGGAGACTGGCTCTTTCGGGTTGCGGTGACGCGTGACCGCTCCCTGCTGGCGGACCGGAAGCGAGGCGCTCAGGTGTCATAGAGCGAGGCCATGCGACCCCTTCCCCCCCCCCCCCCCCGCCCCCGAGGAGGGGCCCTGCTGCCCTGGGCCTGTGGCCACCCTCACGTGGCCGTGCCCTCTAGCGCCCCCTCTCACAAGGCCACCAGTCACTGGATTCAGGGCCCCCCCACATTCCAACTGATCTCATCGGGTGTTCTTAATTACATGGGCAAATGTCCTGTTTCCAAATAGGGTCATGTTCACAGGGCCCAGGGCTGAACGTAGGTTGTTGGAGAGGGGATTAGGGGGACGGGAGACTGAACCCAGTATACTACCTTGAGGGTCTCTCCCTGCCTCAGGCCCCACGTCTCCTTTCTAGGCCATGTTTCCTGCACCAGCTCTGGCCCCTTTGCTCCCCACAGCATGCCCCGTTAGGTACTGTGGAGAGAAGTACCCTGAGCTTGGAGCCGGAGCCTGGCCTGGCCCCCAGATGTCTTATGATACGACTCTCATGAGGGTCCTTTGGTGCCCTGCAGGGTCCTGAAGGACAGTCTCCTGGGCTCAGGACTCCTCCCTTGCTTGTGCGTGGCCAGGCCTGGGCTAGAACACGAAGGTTCCTCCCTACTTTCTCCTGTCCTGGCCTGCTTCCTACAGTCATTTTTCCAAAGATGGAAAAAAAGGAGCCTCTGTGTTGTGCTTGGGTGAGGGGTGCCGAAGGGGGGGTACCCTCCCAGGTAACTTGGTGCCTGCCAGAAGGAGAAGTCACCCCCAGGCCTTCCCGTCACTGTTAATCCTCTTCCTCCAGGATTTGTGCTGCTCCAAGCAGAGGAGTTTCCAGGCTTCTCTGCGGATGGGGCCCTGCCTCTATCCCTGGGGTTGGGGCGGTGGTACCCATGGTCCTGAGGGTTTTCTCCCTTCCAGGATGTGGAGATCAGCCCCAAGGTAGATGCTACAGTGTCACTGCTGAGTGCCCCGAGGCTAAGCCTGAAGCTGGTGCGACCCAAAGCCCTCCTGGACAACTGCTTCCGGGTCATGGAACTGCTGTACTGCTCTTGCTGTAAGGAACAAGGGGATGGGGCTGGGGGCAGGACCCCGGGTTTTGGAGCGTGGGTCACTGAGCAGAGCTGGGACCCTCCTGGGCGTGCCCTCCACTCCCCAGGGCTATAAGGCATTTCTGAAAGCCAAGGTGGGGCCTCAGGTACGGGGACAAGAACAATGTGGCGTGGTCTGGGAACCGGGAGGGCTGTTGACCACTCCCGCAGTCTTTTTTTCCCCTTCCCCATTTCCTGCAGGTAAACAAAGTTCCGTCCTAAATTGGCAAGACTGTGAGGTGCCAAGCCCTCAGCCCCACAGCCCAGAGCCCTCATCGCAGTGTGTGGCTGCCCAGCTCTACCCTGTGTCCCAGCGGCCCCCTACCTCTGTCCCTCGCTCCCTAGGATCCGAGACCAGACCCCCGGCTCAGTGAAGCTGCTGAGGGCACAGGCCCAGCCTCTTGCCCTGAGCGGCCTATGTGGTGACCTGTGTGGGCCAGCAGGAGGTGCTCCTGCAGTTTGGTTGAACCTGAGACTTCTCTGGGCGGTGGTGCGGAGACCCCACCCCCTGTGGGAGAGGAACCCTCAGGAGAGTGTTTTCCTTTGAGGGGATTCTGTGCCTGAGAAGGGCTCAGCCTCCTGCACTCTGTACCTCACTGGTCTCACCTGGAGCAGCGGGGCTCTGGGGGGCGCCCGAAGGTGGACGGAGATGTCCTCCCCTTCCTGTGCTACCTGGGCTTGTGGAGGGGAGAACTGTGCCGGGTGGGCGGGTGAGCTCGGGGAGGGGGCCGAGCCGCACCCACCGTCTTGCCACAGTGATGCCCCTCCAGTTCTTCTTCTATTTTCTATTAAACCCTTGCTTGTTTTGGTTGGTTTGGTTTGGATCTGCAAAGGCGAAGCCCAAAGGGGCTCCGTGGACTCTGTGTTCCAGTTCCAGCTGGCCGACGGTAGGACTCTGGGGGGGCGGGTGCTGGTCGGGCCCTGCGGCCTGGAGATGGCATTTGTGGGCCCGCGTTTGTTCCATACCTGCTCTAGCGGCCAGGGCCTCAGGGAGACAGACCGCCGGCGCGAGGGTGCCAGGCTAGTCTTCCTCCGTGCCTCCTGGCTGCCTTCCCTGGCTCCACCGGGCTGGGACAGGGTGCAGGTGTTCAAAGCATAGGTCCTGGCACAAGAACCGGCCTCCCCTGCCCCGGATCGGGCTGGGGCAGAAGCCAGCAGACGTCAGGGGTGTTCATTACAGTACAACTTTATTAATACTGGAATCTTCACAGTGCATTTGTTACTGGTAGCAGTGACTATTTAAATCGGGGGGTGGGTGGGGGTGGTGGAAGGGGCAGGGAGGAGAGGATAATTTATCCCAAAACAGAAAAGAAACAAAATGGGTCCGATGAGATGGGGGTGGGGGGGCAGGGAGGGAGGTGAGTAGGAACCAGGAGCAGAGACCCGGGCGGGGAAATAAATTAAAAAAAGGAACAAGTTAACAACAGCACCAGAAAAAGTTACTTCAGTCAAAAGACGCTTTTGAAAAGAATATTTCTCTGTACAACATGGGGGGGGGGAGAGAAAAAAGGAAAGAAACGTACATAAAGAAGTTCCCCAAACCAAAGTCTGTGTTGTGGGATGGTTGGCTCGGATCCCGGGGGGCGGGGGCTAAGATGTGGTCACTAATGGGAGAGAGGTGGTTAAGGGGATGGAGAAGTTATGTACAGCCCTGGGGTGGCTCGGAGGGGAGGCGGCCTGAGCCCGGGGCAGGGGTGGCTCTGCCATGCCCACCCCCTCCTTGGGCCTCCCCAGCCACCCTCCCAGCCCACCGCTCCTTGCCCTGCTCCCCTCACACACCCTGCATCTTACCGCCTCAGCCCACTGAGGTAAACGCCAGCACAGCCCTGCGGGGAAGGGGGGCAATGTACACCTGCCCCCCAACCCCGGCCCTCCCCAACGGGCTACCTGCTCTCCCGGCCGCTCCAGGTGCCCGAACCTGGACTCCCAGGTTGGCCTGAGTGTTCAGCAAGGCTGTTCGCACACCTAGCAACTTACAGATACCATTCTTCATCTGCCCTTGGGAGCCTGGGCCAGGGGTGGGGGCCCATCCACCCAGGGGCCACCTCGGTGTCCCACACCTGCCTGGCCACCTTGCTTGGATCCCGGTTCCCTGCAGAAGAACTACCAGTAGCTCCAGCCTGGCACTGAGACTCAGACCCAACCCCATCCCATCCAGACCAGGAAATGCCTGCTCTCCTGACCCTGGGAGGCCCCCGCCCTGTGGTCCCACTGCCTCTGAGCCTGACCACCCTCTGCTGGCCGGCGGGACAACCCGAAGCCCTCCACTCGCCCTAGACGCACCTGCTTCTACCTGCTTCAAGTTGGCGGGACTCAGCACGTGGAGGGGAGGGCACTGCCCACAACCCCCCATCAGCACAGGACTGGACTCGGGGGGGACTGCCCCGGGCTGGCATCTCCTCTGGCAACAGAGAGTCAAAGCCAATCGCCCCGGCCTGCACCCCAGCCCCATCCAGGCAGACGTGCCAACCACCCCCAACACCCGGCCCTCTCCAACCTTATTTTGGCTTTGCTCCAGAAACTGGAGAGAAAACAGCTGCCCCCTAGCTTGGGGGAAGCCAATTTGGCCCTCTTCCTTCTGCCATGGGCCCACCCGGCCACTGTGAGGAGCCCTGTCCCTCAGGCACTCTCAGGTACCCTGTACTGTCCACCCTGTCCCCCCACACAGTCCTTGTCCAGTCACCTCTTCCGCTATTCATAAAATAACCCCCCACACCCTCTACCCAGCTCCAGCCCCTATCCCCAAAGGTGGCCAAAACCTGACCAAAGTGCCACCAGAGTTAAATTCTCAACGTGCCCACATGAGGACCACACATCTACAAGTGGCTCCGGGAGGGCTGGCCCGAAGACCCCATGGCCCCTCCACACACAGCCCCACGACTCAAGGTGGGGCCCTGGGCCTGGGAGCCTCTTTCCTCCATAGGAGGCTGCCCCCCCCCGCCATTCTTTGTGGTTTCAAAGCTGACACCTCAGCCAACCCGCACTGGACCCCTCACAGCCAGCCTGCCTCCCTGACTGAGAGGAACCCCGGAGAGGGGAGAGAAGGAAGGAGAGGGGCCTGGCCTCCAGGAGAAGCCCCAGGCGCCCGGGCCCAGAGCAGGGCTCCCCAAGTTGGGCGGAGGCAGTGGAGCCAGAGCCCGTGGAAGAGAAGGAGGGACCGAACAGGCAAGAAACATATAAAACAGCCTCCAGATCCAGGTCAAGGCCTGCAGGCTCAGAGCTGGCAGGCTCTGTTGAAGAAGTCACTTCCTATTTAAACGCTGAAATCCAAGATGAGTGTCTTTCCATCCCACGTGACTTAAAAAACAAAACCGAAAGCTTGCCTGGCTCTGCCGTCCCCTCGTGGTGTCTCTGCTCCTGGCGGCTGCGGTTCACTGGCTGGCCCCCCCGGCTCGCAGGGGCCAGAGGGCAGGGGCGGCGCCATCACAAGATGCGGGGCGCCGACCTGTCATTGGTGACGGTCCTGCGGAGCCGCACCCCACGACGGATGGCCACCAGCATGTCTTCGGCCGGGGGGTCGCCGGGGGCGGCAGGCGGTGGGCTGGGCGTCCCCTCTGCAGGGACAGTGGTGGCGGCCAGGGTGGTGGGAAAGGGGAACTGGCCCTCGCCCAGGGCGTGGGCACCTGCCACCAGCTCCCCGAGCTTCTCCACCAGGCTGTGCCGGTTGGCGGCCAGCTGCTGCTGCTCGTCGTCCTCCTCAGCCGCCAGCCCAGTGTGGCTGGCTGCCTCGGGGGCCGGGCTGGCCCAGGCCGTGTTGGGCAGGCTCAGCCGCTTCGGGGAGGCCTTGGCCAGGTCCGCGGCCAGGGGCGAGGCGGCCTCGTCGCTGTAGAAGACACACTCCTCGCTGCCCGCCCGCGTGGGCCCCACATAGCCGGGGGAGTCGGGCACGGTGGGCGTCTTCACGGGGACGATGGGCGGCCGGATGGGGATGGGGCCGGCGCTGGAGAGCGCGCGACGTACCGCGGGCTTGGTGGAGGGCGTGCGGCGGATGGTGGCCACGCCGGGGGGCGCACCGGAGGCGCTGGGCAGCCCGGCGGTGGAGGCCGGGCGCTTGGTCTGGATCAGGCGGCGGTAGTTCTGGGCGATGTTGCTGTTGCGGGGGATGGTGGATGACTTGTCGAACTCAGCCGGGCCTTCGCCATCGGCGTCCCCGTTCACGGAGTAGCAGTCATAGTCGGAGCCTGAGGGCACGGGATGCGGTGGGCTGGGCCGGGACTAGGAAGGCCCGGTGACCCGGCCCCCGCCCCAGCCCCAGGGCCTACCTTGAGACGGGATGGTGTCCTCGGAGCATGAGGGCGTGGTGGTCTGCGTGCTGTAGCCGCTGGAGTATTGCAGGGAGTCCCGGCTGCTCTTCTGGTGCTCCAGGCTCAGGCCGCGGGTCAGCACCATGGCCAGGTCACTGGCCGCGGGGGACACCTCCTCGCCGTGCTGGGGCGGGGGAAGACTGAAGGCTGAAGCCCAGCTCCCCGCTGTGCCCCTCAGCCCGGATTCTGGGTGGCTCCCCCCAGGACAACAGGGCTGGCCCCAAGACTGCCTGCTGGGCCTCCAGGTACCGACCTGGGAATGAAGGTGGGGCCCTCGCTGGGCTGCCAGGGGCGCTGGCGCCTACCTTCGCTGCGATGGTGGCAGGGGACATGCGGGGTCGCGGTGCCTCCTCTCCGCTGGGGCCCAGGGTGCCCCCGCTGGCCAGGCCTGGCTCTGTGTCTCGGGGGTGCTCCGCTCGGTCCTTTCTCCGCTGCAGGCTGGTGCCCAAGGGCTGCTCGTGGGGGCCCACCTTGGCCCAGTCCTGCAGGGTGTGGCAGACAGGTCAGGGAGCCCTTGGCCCTGCCATCTGTGGCAAAGGGTCCCCTCACTTCGGTTGAGGTTCAGGGTTTTCAGGCCCATATGAGGGCCTCAGGCCCATGATCATGGCCAAGAACAGAGCACGGAGGGTGCCATGACCTCTCAGTCCCTCGAGGCCCAGGGGTAGGACAGCACATCCCAGGAGGGAAAGATGTGTGTTGGGAGTAGCTGCAGGTGTGCCCAGGTGGATTTTCCTATGGGGAGCAGGCACTGTGTGCACCCCCCTCTGGTTGACCAGGGACCCTCCCTGCATCCCACTGCAGGTGGGGAGCACTGACCGAGGTGGGGGAGCTGCACTCGCTAACGGACTGGCAGGTTTCCGAAGCCTCTGAGGACGCAGAGCTGGAGGACTTCTGCCATGCAGAGGCGAGCAGGCCGGCAGATGGGGCGGGGAGGCCAGGAGGAGAGGAGAGAACAGACCTGGTCACAGCGCCGGCATGCAGCGGGGCGTTCCGGCTCAGTGCCCCACCCCGCCACCCCTGCGAGCATCTGTGGCAGATCTCAGCACCCTGAGCACACACAGTGGGCACCTGCTGACCCCGTGGCCCAGCCCAAGAGCTAGAGGTTGTGAGAATCAACAACAGGACTCGCTGCTAAAGGCCCAGATGTAGTGGGCCAGGGAAAGAGAGACACGAGGGAGATCAGTGGAGTTGACGGCGTCCCTGTCGTCTAAGAAGGGCCAGCCCATAGAACGGAAGGAGCCCGGAGCTCCGTCCTGCATATGCAGAGCTAGCTGCTTGTTTGGTGTCTACACACAGATGCAGTGCAGGCAACCGCGTTTACAGGTCTGGAGTTTGCAGAGAAGACAAGGGCAGGAGCCATCAATCCACCCATGAGACAGAGTAAGGTCACCTCGGCAGCCAGGGCAGTTAGAAGGTGCAAGGACCTCAGGTCACGCTCACTGGCTGGGAAGAAGAGGAGGGTCCAGCTGAGGGGAAGAACAAAGAGCTACCAGAGACGTGGGAAGAAAACCAGAAGGAGACAATGTCAGAGAACTCAGAAGGAGCTGCCCTGCGGAAGAGGGACAGCCAACGGCGCTAATGCTGCCGAGGGTCCATCAGATGAGGGCATGGAGGCCTCCCTGGAGACCTCGGGAACTAGGTCACAGAACGGTGGGGGTGGGAGTCCACTTTTGAGTGGACCAAGCATGCAGGAGAGAATCCTGCTCTGGGCAGTCGTGGGGAGTAGGTGGCCTCCAACTCAAAAGAAGAACGAAGACAAAAGCAGCCAGGCAGACACAAGAGCATGAGGGCTCCCTGAGGCACACACCGAGGGCAGAGCCATGACGGGGAGACCGGGTAAGGGCCAAGGTGAGGGGCTTGCCCTGTGATGGCCCGAATTAAGCATCCTGCAAGGGTCCTGCGAAGGGTCCATTATTAGTACCACACCTGTCCTTTCAAATTCTCCAAATTCTCCTTAATTTAGACCCCCAGATTTTTTACAATTTATGATGAACCAAGATCACCAAAGTAAAATAAAGCACCACAGGTGGGGATTCAGATGAAACAAGAAACAAATTTGGATTTACCAATATAATTGTTAAAACAAACAAACACCAGTGGAAAAAGCATTTGGAACACTCTGGAAAAATTCAGTGTTAATTCATGAACAAATACTTAAATTAGGGATAGAAAAAACTTCCTTAAATTAGGGATGAAAAAACTTCCTTAATCTGATAATAAAGAGTATCTAGACAAATATCAATATATTTCCTTCGGCAGGTGGGAAAAAAGATAAGGATACCCATGATCACCATTTCTGCTCAGTAGGGGGAGTCCTGGCAGGGCAGCAAGGCAAGCAAACATAGCAGAAAGCAAAAGGATTGGAAAGGAAGAAAAAAGCAGTCTTTACTCACCAAAGACGTGATTGTTGCATATGTAGTCTACAGTTATCAGAAATGAGAAGTGATTTTAATAAAATTATTGAATGTAAGATCAATATACCAAAGGAAAAAAAATAAAAAATGTCAACCAACAAACAAAAACCCCCCTAGGAAGCCAATATAATTTGAAATAGCATCCATAGGGCCGCCTCGTTGGCTCCGTTGAATACCCAACTCCTGATTTCGGCTCAGGTCATGATCTCAGGGTCCTAAGATCGAGCCCCACATCAGGCTCCATGCTCAGCATGGAGTCAGCTTGTCCCTCTCCCTCTGCTCCTCTCCCTGCTCACTCTCGTGCTCTCCCAAATAAATAAATAAAATCTTTAAAATAAAAAAAAATGGTGTCAACAAACACCAAATATCCAGAAAAAAAAAATCCAATGATAGATGTGGAATACATTTACGCACAAACTATGAAACATCACCAAGAAGGAAAAGCCAGCGTAAATGGAGAGACAAGCAATCCCCAGTCAAAACCCCAAGAGCTGCTGTTCTTGATTTCTTTTTTGGATGGAAACTGACAAGCTGACATTAAGGGGTACCAGGGACTGCGGGGGGCCCCCCACAGACAAGGCGGTATTTAAGAATAGCAAAGCTGGAAGATTTTTGTTAGCATGTATCAAAGTTTTGTATAAAGTGACAGTAATTGGGGCGCCTGGGTGGTTCAGGTAATTCAGAGTCTGCCTTCGGCTCAGGTCATAATCCCAGAGACCCGGGATCGAGCCCCACATCGGGCTTCCTGCTGGGTGGGAGGCCTGCTTCTCCCTCTCTCACTCCCCTTGCTTGTGTTCCCTCTCTGGCTGTGTTTCTCTCTGTCAAATAAATAAATAAAATCTTAAAAAAAAAAAATAAAGTGACAATAATTAAGGCTGTATAGTCTTGGTATGAGAACACAAATCAACCAACGGGACACACTCCCAGAACAGCTAGGGTACATAGACAATACCAATTTCTGACAAAGACGACGCTGTAGTTCAGTGGGGGAAAACATGGCCTCTTCAATAAATTGCCAATTAGGTATCTGCATGGAAAAACGACCCCTACCTCATATCACATGTGCGTGTGTGCACATACACACACACACACACATTCCTGATGAGCTGCATATCTAAATGAAAAACGGTAAAAGAGCAAGACTTTCTGAGGAAAATATCTTTGTGACCTTGGGGTACGCAAACCTATCTCAGGACGCAAAAAGCACCACATGATAAAATGAATAAACAGAACTGGACATCTGTTAAAATTAAGAATTTTAGGTCATTAAAAGACTCCATTAAGAGAGTAAAAAAGGAACCCACAGAATCAGAGATCTCAGATGAAGAAGTTGTATCCCTAATATATAAGAAGTTCTAGGAATTAGTAAGACAAAAAAAATCCAACGAGTAGAAAAATGGGCAAAAATGTGAATAGGTCCTTCATTAAAGAGGACAGCCAAGTGGCCTTCAGAAGTATGAAAAGGTGTTCAACCTCATTCCTCATCAGTGAAATGCAAATTAAAAACACAAGACACTACGAGATGCACCCCCCAGAATGGCTAAAACAAAAAAGATGTAAAAAACGCCAAGAGCTGGTGAGGACGAGGAAGAGCCACCCACCACTGTTACAGGATTCTTGCCAGAAATGTGTGAGCTCGGTCTAATTATGGGAAGATACCAGACACACCCAGACCGAGAGATGTTCTACAAAGTACCTGGCTGGTATCAGATGCGTCCAAGGCAGGAGGGAAGGACTGAAGAACCGCTACAGATCGGAGAAGCCACAAGAGATACAACAACTAACTGTTGCCGGGTCCTGGGCCGGAGCCTGCACTCCTGGACCACAGAAAACTGGCAACATTTGAGAGAAGACCATAGGTTAGTCAAGAGTATTGTAGCTACGTGAGGGGTTAACATTAGGGGAGGCTTGGAAGGAGGAGGTGAGAACTCTGTACTCTTTTTGCAACTTTTCTACAAGTCTGAAATTATTTCAAAATACCAAGTTAGAAAAAAGCCTCAATGGAGAGGTTAAGTCCCTGTACCATGGAGAAAAAGGAAACAGGAAGATGGACCTGAATAAATGATCCAGAACACTGTCCAGAGAAGTGAGATGGAAAATGTAAGCATTAAGAAAGGGATACACAGGATAAATGAGAAGGTCTGGCACCACCACACTGAATTGGAGCCTCAGAAGGAGCCAACAGCAAGAATGACAGTAGGAATACATAAATCATGGCTGGAAATTTCCAGAACATATGAAAGACATGGATACGAAGATATAGGTATACAAACGTATCAAGGGAGGCTAAATAAAAATAAATCACAAACATAAGGGCAAAGATCCTAAAAGTGACCAGGGAGCGATGTAAGCTCATTCACAAAGGAGCAACGATCTGACTGATGGCAGAAGCCAAAATACACAGTGGAAAAATGCCTTCACAGAGAGAACGACTGTTACCTCAGAACTGTGTGCCCGGCAAAACTTCCAAGAAAGACAACAAAATGAAGTATGTTTCCAGATAAACGAAACCCAAGAATTTACTACCACAGATCTATTCTAAAAGAACTTCTGAAGGATGTGCTATACTTCAGAAAGAAGACTTGAGCTGCAAGACAAAATAATATGTCTTGACATATTAGACATATGGAGGAACCTAGACAAATACTGTCTGTACAAAATGATAGTGAAGGTCAGAAGAAAAATGTCATTTGTGAGTGTTATTAAAAAAGTAGAGAACAACATATCATAGCTTATAAGTTGGGAAGAAGCAGGTGATCAAGTTAAAATAATTATTAAGATCTTTGAATCACTCAGGAAGTGAGACCCTTTGTAAGGATATATGGTAAAATTTCAGAGTACCCTGTAAAAGGAAAGAAACAGTATAACTTACAATCTAGTAGAGGGAACAAATGGGAGAAAAACAAAACAAAACAAAACAAATAGCAATGGAAGAGAAAAAAGAGGCACAGAAAAAGCAGAATAAATAAAAAGAAAAAAAAGGCAGAAGTCCAAATATGTCAGTCATCACAATAATTTTTTGTGGGCTATAAATACTGATTAAAAGATAGAGATGGTCAACCTGTATAAAAGAAAATCTAGGCATCTGTTTATAGGAGACTCATCTAAAACATAAAGATACAGTGAGTTTAAAAGCCACGAGATAGGAAATAATAATATAAATTTTGAACAGAATACAGCTGAGATAGCTATATTATCATCAAACAAAAGAGACTTTAAAATAAAGAGCATTATAAGGAACAGAGAATCAACTACATCATGTTAGAAGATTTAATTCACTATGAAGAGTTGACATTTAAACTTGTAGGCGCTCAGTAAGAGCCTCGAAATATATCCAGCGAACAGGCATAGAACTATATGGGAGAAATTAACAAATCTAAAATTTTTCAGTTATATGCAGGTGAAGCAGACGGAAGTGAAGGGGAAATGAGGTGGGGATGGTCAGTGCAGACAACTCTTTCGAGAGGTTCCTCTGTGAAGGATACTAGGTGGTTGGAGGATAACATGGGGGAAGGGAGAGCTTTTAAGATGCATGATGCTAGAGCCTGTTTGTGTACTGATGGGAATGAGCTAGCACCAGAAGAGAGCCTGAAAGTGTAATGGGGACAACCTTGCTTTGAGCAAAAAACCCCAGAACTTAAAATACTGAGCCCAAATGGAGGCACTAGCCTAGATGGGGAGGAATAGCAGACTGGATCCAAATGCAGTCACTCACTCCCGACACCTGGCGCAGAGCCCCCTGGGCAGGTGGCCTGACCTGCTTTTGTCTTCTCCTGCGGTCCCTCTGTTTGCCCATCTCATTGAGGCTGCAGGATCTGAGCCTCCATGTGGGGAGATGCATGGGCTAGTCTCTTGGCTCAGAGTGAGCCGGCCCAAGTGTGTAGAAGCAGGAGGATGTCCTGGGGCTCCAGGGCAGGACTTCTAGAGCTGGCCACCCCATCACAAGGTATCAGAGCTGCTAAGCAGCCCCCTAGGGCTCTCATGGCTGGAAGAAGGCAGTAGGTAGGGAATCAGGAAACGGTGAGGAAGTGGGGGCTGCAAAAGCCCCCTGCTGACACCTCTGTGGCCCGTGCCGGTGGCTCTACAACCCTCTCCACCTCTCCTGAGCCCGGCTGGAGCCCGGTGAGGTGGTCCCGGGGACCGCCACGCTTGTCTCAACAGCTGCATGTCCTGGAGACACTTTCTCACCTGGCTGGTGATATCTGAGGGCATGGGCGAGGGGGGCTTGGAGTAGGTGGCGTCCTGGGAGACGAAGCCAGAGTCGTGGGAGGAGACGCTGGAGAGGCGGGCGGCGGCGGTGGCTGGCTGGGCCAGGCTGCGGTAGCGACAGGTGGAACTGGGTGAGTATGTTTGGGCACCCCCAGGCCACGGGGCTCCGCCACCCTTGGCACTGCTACTGCTGCTGGGGGCACTGGGGAGTGCCGGGGGGGACAGCAGCCAGACAGGGAGACACGAGGGTGCGTGTGGAGGGGAGGGTGACAGACGAGGGTGGGAGAAGAGAGGTGAGGGGCAAAGGAAGGAAAAGACAATGTCAGACTACAAGTCCCGAGACCCAGGTGCCACAGAAGAGCTGGGTTCTGGGACAGTAGGGGGAGAGGGGGCAGGGGACAGCATCCAAGAGCTGGCCCAGCACCTGCCCCTGGAGCACCCCAGTGTTCCAGGGCAGGCCCAGGGCCAAGCAGTCACTTTGCTTCCTACTTTGCCATTAACAACAGTAGACCTTAGGTTGGTGATGGGGAAACTGAGTCACGAAGCATCAAACCTTGGCCCATTTGGGCTAGAACCCGACACAAGTCTGTTTCTGGACTGCCTCCTCAAAGTCTGATCTCTACCATCAAATCCTAACTGGGGGGCATCTGGGTGGCTCAGTGGGTTAAATTCTCTGCCTTCGGCTCAGGTCATGATCTCAGGGTCCTGGGATCGAGGCCCGCATCGGGCTCTCTGCTCGGCAGGGAGCCTGCTTCCTCCTCTCTCTCTGCCTGCCTCTCTGCCTACTTGTGACTTCTCTCTCTGTCAAATAAATAAATAAAATCTTAAAAAAAAAATCATAGCTGGGTATCTAAGCTGCAGCGATGGACTGTGTGGGTCCTGGACCCTGTACCCCGCACTGTCCTCATCTCCTCCACCCCCTTGAGGGTGTCCAGCCCTCTGTAGCTCACATGCTCTGTGCAATCATTTCACTCCTGGGCAGTGAAGGCTGCCTTCTTTCTGCATGTGATGCTGAAGCTACTCGGCCCCCACCCTGGTCACAAGTGTCCTCTGCCGTCAGCCCTTCCTGCTGGGACAGACACCTGCCTGGGGTCCAACAGACCCGAGCTCTCCTCCCTTGACAGGAGCTGCTGATGACCATGCCTGGCTTACCTCCCATGCCCAGGTGCCCAGCCAGAGGTGGTGCTAGGGAAGGGGAGCCTGGGATAGAGGGGCTTCCTCCACCAGTAACCCACTGTGTGCTCACTGCCCTCCTGCTGAGGAACCTTAATCTTAAATGTCTCCTCCAAATGCTGTCTTAGTGCCAGCCCTGGAGGTGTCCCTGATCCTGAGCCTGCACCGTGACTGAACGAGACTTTGGGGGCCCGGGTGGGCTGGGGTTCGGGCCGGAGGCATCGGCTGGGAACCAGAGCTCAGGAAGCAGCCAGGTCGGTGTGTCCTTTAGCTTGGGGCCTCAGCACACCTTCCCAGAAGCATCTGTGCCCCTCCCTGATCTCAGATTCTTATTATCCCTCCACCCTTATGGACAGTCGTGCAATGTCTGGACCCTGTGCCTCAGTTTCCCCTTCTGTGAAAGAGACAACACCATGCCTGATATGGTGGTGTTAGGATTCAGTGAAGAAAATGCATAAAGCACTTAGCATGGCCCCTGGCACAAAGTGATAACTCCGTAAACGAAGCTGCTCCTGCCCCCTGCTTCCTGCGAGCACCTGCCGGCGTGGGCAGCCGCCTCTGTCCTCTGTGGTTGCACTCACATTCCTCTGTGATGCATCCGCATGACTTCTGGGACTCGGCAGCAGATCTTGGTGCAGCTCTGCTGGGAGCTCACTCATCCCCTCCTTGGGGGCCCCTGCCCACCCCTGCCCACGCCCCCGTCCAGCCCGCGCTGACCTGCACATGCTGGACTTCCGCGAGCTGGAGCCACTGGGCGATGACGGGGGCGTCTGGTAAGACCAGCTATAGTCTGAGCCCTTCAGGTCTTTGATCACCTGGACAGGAACAGGGATGGGGTCACTGGAGGCAGCCTTCCTCAGCAGGGAGACTTACTGTGTTCTAGGGAAACCTAGAGAGAGCTACTAGGGCCAGAGGCCCCCCTTCTCTGTTGATAGCCAAGCCTCCGCAGGAGACCGTTCGGGGGGGGTCTGAAAGCAGAGCTACCGGAGGAGGGGAGCAGAGGAACATCAAGGGAGACTCCGTCCACCCTGCTTTTCAGGGATGCTGCCCCCTCCTGGGGGGGGTGGCCACTGGATGACCAGGTGTCCCTGGGGATTCACTCACTGTCACTGGCAGAGGAGCCAAGAGAGGGACCATGAGGGACACCACGGGGTTCAGGTCTTGGCTCTGCTGTGCCCCTCAGGCAAGTTCCTGGGCCCTCAGTGGCCCTGTTTGTCTTGGGACAAGCGGCCTGTGTTTTTTGTCTTGTAGGGCCGTGGCAGGGATTCAGTGGGATGCCCACAGAAAGTGCTCGGCAGAGTTGGGCACACGGCAGGCACCAGGCAAGAGCAAAGCCATGAGCCTGACAGGGAAGACCGACCCTCGTGTGGGAGCACGGCAGTGAGCCGAGCGGGTGGCACGTGTGGGCAGGTGTGTCTGTGTGCCTGAGACCAGGGGAGGGGACAGGTTCTGGCTATGGATGACAGGCAAGCGACAGGGTGGCTTGCTCAGGGGAAGCCTGGGGGCAGACACGGGGCCCCACGCCTTGGAACCTCCCCCCATCTGCTCTCAGACTGAGGCCCCCGGTGGGTTCTGGGCACACCACCCCTCCCCAGGGCACATGCTCCTGGAGGCCCCCCAGTGCATGTTAGGACATGTCTGGTCCTCTGTCCTCTTTTTTCCACTACCATCCCCAACCAGTGGTAGGCCACCCCAACCCCCGTCCCCAGCCCTGGGCCTGGCTGCACCTGCTCGCTGGCGGGGGGCAGCTTGTGGGGTTCCGCCGTCAGCACCACCAGGTCGTCGATGATGCCCTGCAGGTGGGTGATCTCTCCCAGCATAGTCAGCTCGCCGTTCTGGGGAAGCCGCAGGTCACACCCACCGGCCCTGCCCCTGCCCCCCCCGGGGGGGGAACGGGCCTTCCCTGGCTTCTCCCCTCTCACCCAACACTCCTCAGGCCTGATGGAGGCTGGGCCTGGACACCGTGGGGCTACTGTGACCACCTGTCCCAACTAAGTTAGTGCATCATGGAGCTACGAGACCTGTCTTTGGGCGGTGAGCTCGTGGCTCTGAAGGCACCCCGCCAGGGATCACCGAGAAGCGGCCTTTGTCGGAGGTGGAGGGGCCAACCCGGGGCCTGGTCCAACCTGCTGGGGTCTCTGAGTCACCCACAAGAACTCCCACCAGCGGCTCCCATATCCTAATTCTTGGGATTTCCTCAGGTTCTTAGAGACCCCTCAACTAGCCCAAAGGTGGGGATGCAGGAAACACCCCTCGGACTCCGAGGGACCCACCACCACAGGCTGCAGGAAGGTGATGAAGGTGCAGAAGCGCCCGCGCTCCTCGATCAGGGCCCGGCGCACCGCCTGCTTCTCTGTCTCCTCCAGCAGCAGGTACATGTCGTTGACGTCCTGCAGGGCACTGTCCAGCTGAGGCTGCAGGTCTCCTTTCCCTGGAGGAGTGGGGAGGAGAGGCCGCGCTGGGAACGCCGGCCGGGCTCCCCCTGTGTGTGTGGCTCAGGCCCCGTGCTGTGTCCCTGACGGTGGGGCTGGGTGCTGAAACAGGGGTCCAGGGACTAGGGAGGGCAGCCAGGACTCTGGGGCTCGTGCCAGGGCTGGTCCCAGAGCAGGCGGCGAGAACACACACACACAGGAAAGACATGGAAGCTGCAAGGCCGCCCAGGGCCTGGAGTGCGCAGAGCCCACCAAGACTGCCCAGGGAGCAGGTGTGCTCAGGCGAGGCCCACCAAGGCCTCTACAGCTGAGACCTCCAGCCCTGGGGTGCCCTTACTGTCCATTGGCCAGCACCCCCTCACCTCACCGGGCACAGGGAGAGGGTGGGAGGCAGACAAAGTAGAAAGTAGAAGCTCAGCTGTATGCCAGCCCACTGAGGGCTGTGGGGGTGATGAGAGCCAGGGGTTAGGCTCCTGGGGAAGGGGAAGGGGTGGTCTCAGTGTGGGCTCCCACTCAGCTCAGGGAGTGATGCACAAAAACAGCAACAGCGACACAAAGAAGCAGCAAGAAAGACAGAGAGAGGCAAGAGGATGATGGAGAGATGGTGAGACAGTAAGCAAGAAGGCGACAAGTAATGGCCTTGTGGGAGCGGGGCAGCTAGGGCCTGTGCCCCCCACCCAGCCCGCTCCAACCCCTCTTGGCCTGGCGGACTGACCCAGCAGTGGCCTGGGACTCATCCCTGGCCAGGGGCCCCCAGGGCCCCAGGGGGACGGTGCCCTGGGCCCCTCCCTCGCTGGACCGACCGCCTTCCTCGCTCCTCCTTGGCCTGGAGAGGCTCCTTCCAATGGCCTGAGCTGGGGGAGACAGACAAATGGGACAAGGACAGGAGGAGCAGCTGGAGGGATGGACATTTGACTTACCAAGTAGCTCTACAGGAAGGATGTGGGAAGAGGAGAGGAGGAGAGACAGAGAAAGAAAGAATGTGTGAAAGACAGCCGGATGGAAAGAGCCACTCCTGGGGCAGGGGTGTGGGTGCCTGGGTCTGCGGGGCCTCCCACGGCCTCCCTGAGAGGGGAGGGCCTGGGCCAGGTCTGGGGTGCAGGTAGGCTCCCTCTGTCCCACCCAGCTGGTTGGAGGGTCTCATCCAGGATAGGGACCCTCCAGGCGGGATGACGCCCTAGGGCACCCTATAGGGTGTGGGGGGTATGGAGTGGGGTCCCAAGGGGCTACACTTCCACGGGCCACTGTGGGCTCTACCTTTGCGCGCTTTCTTCTGCAGCTTCAGTGTGTCTGATGACTTTTTCTTGATCTCATGCCGGGCTCGTTTGTACTCTACACACGGGGTGAGAGAGGAGTGCTATGTTGGGGCGGGGGGCTCTGCACAACGGGCACAGGAAGCCTCCCGCCCAGGTCCAGAGCCTACCTTTTGCGTGGTCCTTGTCCAGCTGGTTGGCTGACTTCTTCCAGTCCTCGATGCGCTCCTGCAGCGGGTTGATCAGGCTCTCCAGCAAGGCGCTGTGGGCAGGACAGGAGGGTTAGGGCCACCAGCGGGGTCTCCCTGCATCTGCCGTGCCCGCCTGCCTGCCCGCCCGCAGCGCCCACTCACTTGGTGAACTGCCGCAGCTTGGTCTCGATGCTGCGGTGGCGCATGCACATGCGCGTGAGAGCCGAGCCAATGTCCCTTGTGGCCCCTGGCGAGGCAAACGCGCAGCTTGGGAAGTGGCCCCGCCGGGGCATCTGCAGTCCCAGTCTCGGCCACGAGAGGGCGCGCCGGCCCGAGAAGGCCGCGCCGACAGCCCGCCCCGCCCCCAGCCTTGCGCAATCCGGCGCAGAGATCCCGCCATCCACGCGGGAGGATTTGGTGGGTTCTCAGTGTTTGCCGAGACTCTCCTCTGTCCCGGACCAAGGTCTTGCCCATCCTGGCCGTGCCCGCCTGCTGCAGCTGCGGGTGATCTGGTGGTCAGGCCAGGTCCAAAGCTGGTCCAAAGGGCCAGCCCAAAGCCCTTCCAGCCCGGGCGGGAACCCCCTTCAGGTGCCCAGAGGCAGGCGTGATGGCGAGCAGGTGCCCGCTACCGTGCTTCTCAGGGGCCCTGGGTCCTTGCTACTTGAACTAGAAGGCGGAGGAGACGCCAAGGCCAACAGGGGCTTGCGTGCTCTCAGACGGGCAGATGAGACAAGGGTGAAAAGAAGCCACCGTCAGACGCACTGTAGAGGCTCAACGACTGTGGCTTTGGGATCGAGCTGGCCGCCCACAGCACCAACGGAGCCCCCACCTCAACATTCCTATCACCGTTCACCCACTCCTTCTTGCATGCCACTTAGTGATGAGAGGCTCACTGTCTCGGTGACCAGCCTATTCCACTAGGGGGCACAATTCAGGGTTCCAACTCTGCGCCCAGTGTCCTCTCCCTGGCTCACACTTCGCTCAGCCTTTCCAGCCTCCAAGCCCAACCTGGGGCACACCAGACCTCCAGCCACGCCCCCTCCCCACCTCGGGTGTTGGTGGCCATGTCTGCCACTTTCTGGAAGGCATCCAAGAAGGCCACAGCAGCCAGCACAGTGGTCCTGGGGAGATTGACAGTGGGATGGTCTGTGGGTGAGGTGTCCTCTCTTCTGCCCATCCCCTCCCCGGCTGGGGCACCCTCAGCAGCCTCACCTCAGCTGGGAATGCAGCTTCGTGGCCTTGGAGTTGAAGTCCTCCCAGACGGGGTAGGAGCTCTGAGAAGGAGATGGAGAGGTAATGAAACTAAGGAGGCTGTAAGACTCCACCAGGGCTGGACTCCCCACAGGTCTCAGTCCAGATTCTGGGCATTCGGAGACAGTGGCCCTGACTGTGAGCATTCTGGGACAACAGAGGACCAAGGACAGAGCCCTGGGGCACAAGGAAGCCCTGGCCGTGGGAACAGCTGTTTTTGCTCACCCCTCCCTCTCCGACAGTCAGGAAGTCTGGCCTGCTGTCTGCAGTGGACACAGGCGGGGTAGTCCACACAGCGAAGGGGGGACAGGGGCTCAGCGGCAGGGCTCAGGGGTGCCCGCTCTCAAACTGGGGCCTCTGGGGTTTCCCACCCTGGGCCTCGGAAGTTGCTATCGGCCGGACACCCAACCATTTCAGGCCAGCAGCAATGGCTCCCAGGCCCTGACGGCTGCAGGGCCCAGCCAGCCTGCCCGGGAGAGCCAGACCCCAGGCTGAATGGGGCCTTGTGCGGCCAACAGAGCCACCTTTCTCCAGCCCCAGTTTCCCTCCCCTCCTGGGGACACAGTGTGGCCTTTATCCCAGCCTGGCCCAAAGCTCTGAATTGGGAGGGGGTTTCCCAGTGGGGAGGCTGGGCTCTTGGCTACCAAACTGTCCAGTCTGATCAAGGGGCTTTTCTAGCTAATGCGCCCTCCCATGGTGGCTGGGTCCCCGAGAAACCTCAGCCATGGCCTGAGGGCCCTGGGGAGGCCTGGATGCTTGAAGGGGAGCCCAAGGCCAGCAAAACCCCAGCCGCAAAGGGCCTCTCCTTTCCACAGAGGGGGCTGGGGTGTTTGGCACTGGGAAAACAGGGAAGGCAGAGACCCTGGGCCTCAAGGCTTCAAAAGGAGGCTCTGCCAGCCTGGAACCCAGGGGCAGGCTCGAGATGGCCTCTGCAGCTGAGGACAGCCTGCAGGGGTGGAGAGGAGACAGGACAGCTTCTGACAGCCTTAGAAACGCCCTCCCCTGTCAGCCCAGCCAGTGCCCGGGGAAAGCAAATATTTGAGCAGGTCACATAGGCTGGCGCTGGATAGGGGAGGCCGTGGGTGGGTGGGGCTGTCTCTGGGTAAAGGAACCTGGTAGGTTGTCCCTGGTAATCGGAAGGAGCTGACCCTCACCTTGGCACCAAGAGTCTCCTGAGAGGTGGCATGCTCGCATCGCCTCAACATCCCAGCCCCAGAGCCTTGTTAAGACCTTCAGGGAGAAGAGCCAATGCTGAGGAGGCAGGGGTGCAGGGGCAGGTGTCCTGACCCCCAGGCTACCTTCTCGGCCCCTCAGCAGCCTCTGGGCAGGCTTGGAGCATAAGGGAATAGGTGAAGCTGGGGACAGACCAGTTCCTACCCCCAGAAAGTCTGCAGGCTGAGGCCCATCTCCCCAGCCTCGAGCCAGCCAGGCTCACTCCATCCCAGATCTTCACCCCCTCAGCTTTCCCAGTGGGGAGGGGACAAGACGCGGCAGGCGGGAGGCCTGAGGGGCCCTCAGCAGAGGGAGCGCCTCGGTGTCTAAGGACCGGGGCTCCGCCCCCACTGGTAGGTAATTCATAAAGGACCCTGAAGATGAAGAGGTGGGGGGGGGGGCTGGAGCGGCCAGTGTCCCAAAGTATGGTCTTCAGGGTTCACCTGGGCCCATGGCCTCACCACGGCTAGGTCCTGGCCCTCAGGTTCTAAGGCTCTGGGTTACCACTCGTGGCGGAGACCGCTGCCGGCCAAGGGCTGGCAGCAGCTGGGCACTGTGGTGAAGCCCACTGTGCTGTGGGGGGGCGCCGGGGAAATAAATACGACCATCACCCGCATCCGACACATCAGGAAACTGAGGCTCAGAGAGATTAACGGCCTTGCTCAAGCCCTCCAGTTGGCAGGGGCAAGCTCTGACCCCGGGTCTGACTGGTCACTACACCTGCTTCCGGGCTGCAGAGATGAACAGCTGGGCAGCCAAGGGAGGAGGGGACAGGGACCGCAGGGACGGGAGAAACACCTACTCTGTCCCCAGTGCTTGTCACTAGAGGTGCTCAGGTGGATAGCATGAGACGCGAAGATGGCTGGGACTCCCGGCCCTTGAAGACTCTCACTGGTGGGGAGGTGCTTTGTAGTCCTGGCTCTGAAGAGGGCTTTCTGGGTGACCCTGGACACCAGGGGTCCACTCTGGGCCTCAGTTTCCTCGCCTGTCAAACCGGACTGGGCACTGTGCCTACATCACTGGGTCCATGTGGAGACTCCAGGAGGCACTGTAGGAGAAGCACTTAGCACCTTGCCCAGTACCCAGTGCTGAGTTAATGCTGGCTAAAAATGAGAGGACACAGGATCCCTGCCTCTCTGCTGGAAGCAAGGCCTATGTCTGGGCCACACTCCCCACTCTCAGGAGGATAGGCAAAGTTTATGGGCCATAAACTGGATGAGCCAGTGCCAAGTGGAGGCCCCCCTTCACTCTGCTGAAGGGCTTCGCCCTGGCCTGCCATCCTGGGCAAACCTCTGCCCCTCTCTGAGCTTCAGTGGGTAGCCTGGCAGCCACCCAATGGGCATCTGAGCTGAGTGACGCACAGAGGCAGGGAAAGCTCCTGAGCACTCCACGCCAATGCTGACCCAGCAGCCTCCTCTAACCCTCCAGCCTCCAGGTGAAGCTCGGGGCCTCTAGCCTCCAGGTGCTGCTCAGGACCGCCTCCCTCCGCTCTGCTGCCGACCCTGGCCGGAGCCTGGGCTTCCAGGGGAGCTGCCGTGGGGTTGTGGACATGTTGGGGACAGGCCTTATGGGCCAAGCTCAGTCTCTTCAGCTCAGCCCCCTTCCTCTAAGGAAGCCCCGCTGATTCTGTGGCTCAGATCACCGAGGGAAACAGCCAGAAGCTGCCCCCCAAAACCAGGTGATCAAGCTCCAGGTGGCCCAGTCCTCTGCTCTGTCCCTGGCCTGAACACATGCATATATCCTAGGTAACTTGGCATCACCCCAGGTGAAATAGCCCCGAGTCAGAAAATCCAGCCTGAATCTCTTTCCTTCGGTCTGATCTCCAAGTTCCTTGCGAATTGCCTGGGGAGGGGACAGTCCTGTCCCTCTTTTCTGAGCACAGAACTGCAGCGCTAGCAGGGAGGCTCCCGGTGGGAGGAATGGGGCCGGACGGCCCCATTCTCTGCCAGCCCTGGGAGTAGCTGGTCTGCGCTGCCTGGTTCCAGGAAGGGATCCCAGTGCCAGGGCTGTGATATCCATGGGACAGGAGGGCCTGGTGAGGGCAGAGAGAGGCAGGAGTACTGAGGGCTACCAAGGGGGCCCAGAGGCAGAGTTGCAAAGGATGAAGGTCTCAGGGGAGCATGCTATGTGGGGGATGGGGGACATCTATGTGCTGCTAACCCTGAGGTTCTAGGTGGCAATGGCCTCAGGCCCTTGCCAGGGTCTGGATCCAGCAGCTGTCTCCAGAGCTATTCCCCGGGCAACACTGGGAGCCTCCGGAAGGCCCTGCCTGGGCACTGTGGGGCTAGCTACACTGGAGTGTGCTGTCTTCTCCTAGGCCTGTGATGCCACCGTGGGGTTCTGTGCTATATACTTGAGAGTGTAGGACAGGGCGGGAGCTGTCTGGAGTTCATGTGCAGAGCCCAGTTCTTTCCCCTGCCCCACAATCCTGCCTTGGAAGAGAAAGGTAGGAGTGTTGTTCTGGGCCCCCATCCTGTTACTGGCGCTACAACTCCTCTCTGCCTATCAGCCTGGGCCAGCCCTGCCAAACCCTGGCCTCTCTGGGGAGAGGACCTCTCTTGCTCCCCAGATCAACAGAGAGGAGTGAGGTCAAGGGCAGAGTAGGACAGTCTCCTTAATGACCTTGAGCCATTTCCAGGCCTCAGTTTCCCCACCTAGTGAGCTAGTGGTGGGCCAAGAGTTGCTGGCTTGCTCCTGCTTGGCCTTGGCCAGTCATGGGGGGTGTGGGGCTGGGGGTTGGTGCTGAAGGCCTGGTAGGTTCTCCCTTGGGGCTGCTCCAGAAACCCAAACCCTCTCCCTTCCTCCATTCAAGGTGAGGACACAGGCCCTGGGATGAAGAAAGAGTCAGCATGGAGACCTGGGGTCCTGCAGCTTCCTAGGGCCTGCTTCAGGGAACTTGGGCAGGGGTGTGGGGGTCTGGGGGGTGCAACAGTCACAGGGTCGAGCACAGAGGCCGAGGCCGGCAGAGAAGGAGTTAACGGTTCTCCGCTTTATTATTTTTCCCTGCTCTGGCAGTGACAGCATTGTCTAGGCTCCAGGGCCCTCGGGGGCGGGGGTGGGGGGACTGGAATTGGGGCGGTGGAGGGTGCACGGTGGCAGTAGGGGGCGGAGGCCAGCGAGACCCGGGACCCATCAAATTTAGGACCCTAGAGTTGAAACCGGAGCCAGATCCCATTCATGATTTGGGGGTTGGGGGCGCAGGAAGCCCGCGAGTGAGCAGCCTCCGGTCGGAAACCCACGAGGGCGCTACGACCCGGCGACCCCGGGCGCCACACGGTCACCCCCTCAGACGGGCGCCCCGAGACCCAGGGACCCAGGCACACAGCCGACGCAGGCCGGACGCGCTCAGCCAAGGACACACACACAGCGCGGCGCGCGCACACAGCGGGGCCCCAATGCCTGCCGCCACTCGTCCCCAGAGGGGACCCCGCACCAGCACGCCCGCCGGGCAGCCGGCCCCGCCGCACCCCGTTACCTTCATGTCGTTGACGATGGCTTGGAAGAGCCCGCCCAGGGCGCCGCACTCCTTCTCCGCCGTCTCCATGCTCGGGCCGGGCCGGGCGGCGGCGGCGACGGCGGGCGCGGGCAGGGGCGAGGGGCGCCGGCAGCCGAGGGAGCGGGGCGCGGCGGGCGCTCGCTCCGAGGCCGGGCCGGGCCTCCGCCTCCGGGCGGCGTTCAGCGGCCAGCCGCGGGGCGCTCCGGGGTGGCGGGCCGCGGCGGAGCGGCGCGGGCCATGGCGCGGCGGGGCGGGCGGCGCGGGGGGCGCGGCGCGGGCAGCTGGTGCGGCGCGGGCAGCTGGCGGCGCGGCCTCGGCGCGGGGACTGGAGCGGCGGCGGTAATCCGAGCCGCGGCGGCTCGGGCGTCACGTGGGCGCGGCGGAGGGAGGACCGCGGCGGGGGCGGGGGGCGGGGGCTGTGGGAAAGGCCGGCCGGGCGCAGGCCCATTCAGCGCCGGAGCCCGGCTTTGAAATCCGAGCCCGGGCGCAGCCAGACAGGCCAGGCGAGCGGGGCCGGCGGGCTCGGGCGCCGCTGCGGGCCGGGGGCGGTGCTGGGGCGGGGCCCGCCAGGCTGCCTGGAGGGTGAAGACTTGGGGTTGGGTGTCTCCCCCACCACTCCGGGGAAGGGGCTCGGCACGCCTAACAGCCTGTAGGCTTGGGCACGGGGTCTTCCCGCGCTTTTAGCGGATCGGCGGCGTGTTGGGCTTCTCCGGGGGCGTCCCGCGGGCGCGATACATGACACACAGCGGGGGCGCGGGGTGTCGCCCGCCTAGGGATGTTCCATCCCAGGCAATGGCGAGTCTGGACAGTCGTCCAGAAGCTCTTTGACTGCTTTTCCGAGGAGGGCCAAAGCCACTCGCATTGGGAAGGGGGGTGAAGGGACCCGCTTAGCTTTTGGGGTGTCGTGACCGAATCGGGCAACGTGCTTCCTTGGCAGCGGGAGCAGGTGTCAGAACAGCGGAGCAGAAGTGGGCTGGACACACGTGTGTGGGGGACGCCCGCCTGTTCACATGGGCGATGGTCGAGTACAGCCTGTTGTCTTGGACGCTCCAGGAAAACCCACCCTCCCAGGCAGCAGGGGGCCCTGGAAAAGCTCACAGGAGCTCATTCTCCCCCACCCCGTGGGCCTTCATAAGAACCACCTGGGAGCTCATTAGGCCAGAGGCTGCCCAGAGCTGGAGTCAGGTGGACCCCGCCCTCCCCTCTGTTAATGAGGCTTATTTAGCCAAATCAAGGTGGGCACCTGGGATGCCTCCTCAGTCCCTACACTGGTCTGGGCCTTCCCCTCCATTTCTAGTGATGTGGAGCCTGCAGCACGTGCCCTTTCATTCAGAAACTCAAGGTTTGGTTCACCTGTTTAAGGGGGACATGAAACCATTACCATGGGGGAATCTGGGTGGCAAAGTCAGATTAGGTGCCTGGGTTTCAGGCCAGGCCAGTGCTTGGTGGTCTCCAGGAAGAGGTGGGTCCTAGTGGTGAGAGTGGGACCCAGAACACATCCATCAGGGGACTGTGAGGTGCCCAGCCTCCAGGTGCGACCAGCGCTCCAGGCTGGGCAACGCGGTCCCACAGCAGCTGTGACCTGTCGGTGGGAAGAAGCAAGCCGGTGCGGTTGAGGGTTTTCTGTCATTTCTTTATTGGGGCAGGGGTGCGTCATTCATACGGACTTCTGCGTGCTGGTCCCTGTCTGCAGACAGGTATGCATACTCATAGGGACACCAACATCAGCACGAGGCCAGAGCTCTGGAGGGCTGGAGAGATCGAACTCTTTTACAATTAATTACAAGAGGATAGTAGTAAGAGACCTGTTCCAGAGAGTGGGTGGTGTCTGAGGCTTCGGCCCCACCCAGGTGGGAAGCCAGCTCTGTCTGAAGGCCAGGGTGCAGCTCTGTCTGAAGGCCAGGACAGCACTGGGGGCCCCGGGGGCTGCGCTGTGAGAGGAGCATGGGTGGACAGCCTCCGTGCCCCTGCCCCGCGCTGCGGGCAGGTGTTCGAGCTCCTCAGGGAGGGGGCCCGAAGACCCTGAATGCTCCATAGGGCCACTCCTTGGGCCCTTCTCCATGCCAGGCCCGTCAGAGGACAACCCTCCGGTCCAGATGATCCCCACGCCCGCTCCGCTGGTGCCTCACTTCCAGGTGCTTTTTCTGGACCTTCTCAAAGTGCTGCAGCAGCTCTCCGTAGTCGATGCTGGGGGATTCTGCTTTCTGCGCCTTGGGCGCTGCCTGCGGACTGCCTCTGGGGAAGAAGGGCTCAGCGTCAGTCCTGGCACACAGGGAGGGAGCTGGGGGGCAGGTGGCACCAGGCATAGGAGGGGTGGGGTTAGGGTAGGATCATAGGCTCATGGAGCTCAACCTCTGGGAGTCTGTCTGCCTCAGGCCCGGGACCCCTTGCCCAAGGGTCAGCCCCAAAGTAGGAAAGCCCCGTAAACATGCCCTCCCCACTCAATCGCTGGGACCAGTCAACAGTGCTGCCTGGATATGGTCTTTAGTCTGTGGGCTGGGGATGGGGCCCAGAGCAGGCATCGCATCGGGAAGCATTTCCTGTTTACGACTGGCTCCCTTTGGGGTGAAAGCCAGGGCTAGCAGCCAGCCAGGAAGCCAGCTGGGGCCTGGAACAGGGTCCAGGCAGAAGGGGGAGGAGGCAGCCTGGCCCTTTCTCTGGGGCAGGACTAGGCCTGCAGACAACAGGGATTGTCTCCTGCTGAACAGACCCTGTGGGCCTTTAGCTTGGGAAGACATTGATTTTTGAGTGCTGAGGTCCAGAGGCCTTGTGGTCACCACCTCCCACCCCCCGACCTCCCCACCCCCGACACTGTACGGCTGCACAGGTCGTGCAGAGCGTGGCTACAATGTGCCTGGTGCTCCCTAGGGTTGGACAGGGTAGTAGGTCTGTTCAGCTTGGCCCAGGGACTAGACCCCTTGGGGCCCTGTTTCTAAGCACCCCTCCAGAGAATCTCATGAAAGTCTGTTCTTCTCTCAACTGAGCATCACTGGCTTAGGAAACAGATCTGTGTGGGCTGGGAAAGTTATTTGCTTCTAGCCCGAGGTCTGCTGGCCCCAGCAACGGGGTCTCATGAAGGCTGTGGACTGTTCATGAGAATCCTTGGACCCCGAGTTCATGGAGAGACACAATACTGAGGTACAACAGCTGAGCACAGGTACTAAGTAAGCTTGGACCCAACTGTAATACGACCACTTCCTAGCCATTTGACCTTGGACCCGCAGCTCAGTTTCCTCCTCTGTAATGGAGGATGGCCACAGGAGCCACCCCAAGGGGTAGGTGTGATTCCTTCAGATTCGACACACATGAGCTTAGCCTGGTGGCCAGCACCAGCCTGTGTGCAGCCACTGCGGCGACAACCGTGGTTCCCTGAGTTGAGGCCGCCCGCACACCCGCGGCTCAGTCCATTGTGGGGGGGAACGATGGCACTTCATCCTGACAGGCCTCTGACCATTCACCTGGCTGCTGGGGCAGGGTTGGGGGGCGCTGCGAACCCTCCCTGTGGTCGGGATGGAGCTTGAGCTCAGAGGTGGCCCCCTGCACCCCTACTCAGTTGTGTTCCCTTCCTGCTGAAGCCGTACCGCCTGAAGGCACCTTGGACAGTGGCATGGCCACTGCTTTCCTGGGCCTCAGGCAACATTGGTTCAACCAAGATCAAGATGATCCGGGTGGAGCCGGCTCTGGGGCAAGGAGGGGCAGACTGTGGGCAGCATTCTGAACTCTGGCTACTGTATTCCGCTCCCCTAGGAAGGTGGACGGGGCCTCCCCGTCCCAGTAGCTCTGTGGTCCAGGTGTCACTGCCCCGAGAGAGTAACCCGGGCTTCTGGGGAGGCCGAGGGACACCCTGCAGCTTAGAGCTCTCGCCAGGGAGTGGCCAGGTGCTGCCCCAGTCCAGCGGGCTGAGATGCGGGAGAGACCCGTGGGCCCGGGAACACACACCCAGACAGGGCACGGCAGTACGTGGCTGGGCGTCCACGGGTCCGTATGCCGCTCCCCTCGACGCTACTAGCAAGCCCAGGCGTTAGGTCGAGGTAGGGCTGAGATTAGGGGCTTCCGTGGGGATGCTAGCAGTGGCAGCCAACCTGGGTGATCTGCCTGAGGTGGCCAGAGGAGTGTGTGTGGGCGGGGACAAGTGGGCCACACCTTGCACTCCCTGGACCCCTCCTGGCCTGAGGTCTTGCGAGCGAGCGCAGGGAGGCGCGTGTCCCACAGGGGTCGGGTGGGTCTCCTGTGAGTATGTAGGCTGGGGCTCCTCTCTGCCTGGCACCAGGGGCACGCCTGCTGCTCAAGCCCTTCGTGTTCTGAAGACACCCCATAGGCTATCAGTGGCTGGGGGATACCCCACCAGCCGAGGAGGTGGAATTCCAAAACCCAAAGCTGGCCCTCTCTCCTGCTGCCCCACCCACACACCTGTCACTAGCTTTTGGTTCAGAGGTTCCCTCCCTCCTGCTTCACTGAGATGGTCTCTGGGGAGTGGCCTGGAAGCCTGAGCAGGGCCAGGGTCTCCAAGCTCTGCTGGCGTCTGGAGTACAGGGAATGAGAGATGGAGGAGGGGTGCAGAGCCCCCGAGCTGTTCCTGGCTTACAGGCCTGTCAGGCAACCCAAAGCTGTCTTCCAGCTGCCTGCCCCTCCCAGGGCTGAGACTGTCCCGTCTCCCCCTCCAGGGTGTGGGCTGTCCCTCTGTGCCCAACCCTGCAATCTGACCCAGCTGTTTCTGGGGCCCCCTCCCTGCCCAGTGTAGCCCTGCGTGTTTCTGTGACAACTCTTTCAGGGTCCCTGCGAAGAAAGGTTGGGTACCCGTGGCCTTGAAGGCTGGGCAGAGCCTCAAGCCTCCATTTAGCCCTAATGCTCATTTACTAATGAAGAAACTGGGAACCAAGAGAGGGATCTGAGGTCACAGAGCAAATCCCTAGCAGAGCTGAGACCAGATTCTAGTCCAGGCCCGTGACCTGCCCACTGATCTGAGAACCGAGAGGTCTCAACCCTTTGGCCCAAGACTACCTTGCCTCTGATCATGGGAGGCTTGGGGAGAATCCTTTTTCCCCAGCTTCCCTCTGTAAACCTGTACCTGGGCCTGGAGCATGCCGGGAGGGCTCCTGCTACTGTGAGCTTTACATCCCCAACCCCCACAAGGAGATGTAGCAGGCAGAGCTCTGATGGGCATATGGCCCTTAGCAGTGCAGGGTCTGTGGCCTGGCCCAGAGGCCTCCTTCAGGAAGGCAGGCTGGTTAGGGGTGGGGGTGGGGACCAGAACCACAGGTCACAGGGAAGTAGCCCTTCCTACCTCCTTCTCCCCTCCTCTCCAGCTGCACCTTTCCTCCTAAGTGCATGCCAGGGTGACCCTGACACCCACTGCATAGCAGAAAGGCTGGTACAGAGGCCAGGTCAGGAAGGCTGTGGTGTGGCTTCAGGGCCTGATCCCAGGAGCTCGAGGTAATCTGACTAGGGGCATCCAAGGGTGGACGCAACTCCCTGCTCCGTGGGGATTACCTGGCATTGCCTTGAGTAGCTGGGACGGTGCCTAGCTCTGCTGTCTGGGAAAAGGGGTGGCGAAGGCAGGAGCTGGGCCTTGGCCTGCGGGCCACACCTGCTGGGGGCTCAAGCCCCTCCTACCAGCCTAGGGTAGCCAGCCTGGCAGGTGGCCCACACCCAGCCTCTGGAGGCCACGCCGGCGGGAGGGGTGGTAGGAGCCTAAACCCAGTGCTATGGAGGGCACAGGGGCCTGGGTTTGGGGCCCTGAGTGTCAAATAGGTCCATTTCAAGGCTGCCTGCATCAGTCCCAAGGGCCCAAGCCCACGGCCCTTCGCAGGAGTGAGGTGCTGGGCCTGCCAAGTGGCTCTAACAGCCTGGGAGGGAATTCTAGACACACAGGGCATCTGATGCAAGCTGGGTGCGCTCCATTCAGTGTAAATCTTCTCAGTGGCTCTGCTTGTTTCCATGGCGACCTGACAAGTGAAATTTTCCATCTCGGGTGCCAAATGCCTGTGGATGAGGCAGAGCCTCCAAGGGTTACCAAATATAGACACAGCCCAACGGGCTCTGGGGGCCGGGCCGGCAGTGGGTTTGGGGTGGGAGCCTGGCTGGACACCTCCCCTCCCCACCCCCAGGGCCGCAGCCCTCCTGGCCCGGAGGCTGCCATGCTGGGGCTCGTGGTGGAGGCGTGCCGGGACCTGCTCTTCCTATGGGCAGGACTCGAGCAGAGGAGCCACGGTGAGCCCTGCCTCTCGCCCCATCCGGGATGGGCTTGGGAAGGTCCCAGTGAGGCGGGGGGTTCTCTCTGAGGCCCAGGCTGGAGCCTGTGCCATAGACAGAGGGGAGGGCCACCTGAGGCTGGGATCTCCTGCCTATCTGCGTGGGACCAGGCGCTCGTCTCTGACCTAGGACATGAACTCTCCCTCCACCTCCTCCTGCAGTTTCTCTCCAGGTGCAGCCGTTGGGTGACTCTGGCATGCCCTCTCTTTTTTGATTAACTCGACCCGGACTGCTTGGAGAAGGTATCGCTAGCGTGTGCCATCTTATAAACCTTCCCAGAACCCCCTGGGGCCCTGAGAGGCCTGAGGGCCAGTGGCAGTGGGGGGGGCCAGTCTCCATAGTTCCAAGGTGAGCGAGACCCCTCTCTGTTGCCAAGTCCCTCTGGGTCAGACCTCTCCCGCTGGCCTCCCCTGGAGGTGGGGGGTGAGGGGCAGTGGTCCCCAGCCCGCACTCACTCGGTCTGGAGCAGCTCGGGGTTGGGTACGCATTGCAGCCGGTGGGAGAGCAGCTGGAAGGCGCTGCTCTGGGGCAGCAGCATGAGCAGGCCGTACAGGGCCTTGATCAGGTACGGGTTGTTCTTGACGTCCAGGAGCTGTAGGCGCAGGTCTGTGGCAGGGCAGAGGGCAGAGGTCAGGGATAGGTGCTGCCCTGGGCTGCATCCTGGCCTGCCTGGGAGAGGGCCAGCCAGATGGCTGCGGTTTAGAGGGAGGCAGGGGCTCCCCCACAGCCAGATGCGCCCGCCCCTTCCTCCAGGAGCACCTCGGCGGTCCCTGGGATGTCATCTCTCTCTCTTCCTGCCTATCTATCCTGAGTGTGCCCTCGGCCTCATGACCCCCAAGCTGCTGGGCCTCGGTCCTGAGCCCCTACACTCACTGCAGCCTGGTAATGAGGAGGCTCGGGACCTGGAGTGTAACAGATTCCCTGGTCTGCTCTGCACGTGCCAACACAAGAGAGCTATAAATAGGGTGAGCGGGAGAGAAAGCCCGGATTAGGACAGCTTTAAGGGAGGGCAGGATGGAAAAATGCTGTGTGTGTGGGTAAACACACACCATGCTCAGAAGGGTCTGGTAGGTGCTCAGGAGAGTGTGTGTGGCCGGCTCCCTAGGAGGCTGTTGGGGAAGTGAGGTGTCAAGCCAGGGGACCACTTGGGATGGGCTTGGACGCACGCCGCTGGGCACAGGGTCTCTATCCTGGGCCTCTACCCTCATGGCACCTGGCTGTGTGGAGGTGGGTCTGCCGGAGAGCAGGAGGCCGGGGCGATCAGCTGGGCAGGAGGGAGGCCACTGGCAGGGATGCTTACTGTAAGCGTGGGAGTTTTATTCAGGGCTCTGCCTGCTCTGGGGAGCAAGCGCCGTGCATGCTGAGGCACCAAGACCTGGGCTCGCCCCAGCTAGCGGCCGGTTCTGCACATCTGGATGCTCCCACCCAGCTGTTCCCAGTGAAGGCCAACTCTGCTTTGCAGAGAGAGGAGAGTGTGGCTCCCGGATGCAGAGAAGCCCGAGCAGAGGGGAGCGCAGGGCCCTGCAACTTCTGAGAGCCGGGGCAGAAGGCAGTGTGCCCTCAGGGGGTGCTGGGAACAGCTCCAGGCTGGCCGCTCTGGACCCCTTCGGGTGGCCTGCATCCATAAGACCCACCTTCAGGCGCTCATCCTGATACCTGTCCCAGCCCCCCCGGACTGGACTTGTCAGCCCTGTCAAGGGCCTCCTGTTCTGGCCCCTGGCCCTGGGGGGAACCTCCGTGGGCAGGGCAGAAAGGGGTCTCGGCAGTGGAAGCAAGCTCTTACATGTGAAGATGGGGCACTCGATCAGCTGCACCAGCTTGTCCACCTCCGTGAGGAAATCCACTGTGACCTCCAGGTCCCCGCTGGGTGCGGAGGGTCAAGGAAAGTCGGACCACTGGGCCAGATGTCCCGTCTCTGGGAGGGGCCTCTGTGAGGGTGGGGGCCACCAGAGAGCTGGGACTTGGTCTGGGAATGGGTGTTCTTCCCACTGGGGCCCTGGCTTCAGAAGCAGAACCTGCCCTGCCAAAGCACGAAGGTCCACAGAAGACATCTGTCTATCCGCCCTCTCTGTCCCTCTAAATGAAAGAGGGTGTTGCGGTGGAGACGGGACTCTGGTTCTGCCCCAGGGCTCTCTCCTCTGCGCCCTCCTGGCTCTGAAAGGCTCTTACCTCTGCCCTACAGCCTGGGGGCAGGGGGTGTGGGGGGGGGGAGGAAGCCGAGCAGGAAAGGTCCTGGTTCCTGCGTGGGTGGACGCCAAGGTCAGGGCTGTGGCAAGTGCGAGGCCTGCAGTGTCTGGGCCATGCCAATGGCTGAGAAACACAAATCCAGGGTGTGGAAGAACAGGCAGCCTCAGGGAGTGAGCTAAGACCCCACTGACCCTCAGTGGAGGAACCTAGGGCCCTTCTCTCCTTACCCCCAACTCCTGATCGCATCAGAAGAGGAGGCCCATTTGGGGCCCTTCGTAGCTCTTTGATCCAGGGTCATGCGCTAGGCATTCACAGAGGAAGCTGGTTTACGTCAGTGTTTTAAGAACTGTGACCAATCTGCCCATGGATGCCTCTCACAGGCCCTGAGGCGAGCTGCGGGTCTTCTCTCTGGCTGAGGCCTCTCCGCTGGCCTGCCTCTCCTGTCACAGCCAACCTCGGCTCCTTCTGGCCCTGTGGCCCCAGAAGGTCCCTGAGCTCACCAGCAATGGTGCAGACACCGGGGCTCAAGCCCACAGGCTTCCCCTAGATCCCCCCACTGCAGTCCACCTGCCTTGCCATTCCCAGGGCCTCTCCCCGCCCCTGCCCTGGGGTGCCCACACCTAGACGGCCCAGTCAGCACCCCTCAGTCTTGATCCCTGGCTTACAAGGTTTCGCCAGGGCAGATCCCCGCCACGAGACCTGGACGACACTGCTGCCCACAGCTCGCTCTCCAATACAAGCCCCTTGGCGCCCTCCAAGGTCCTGAGGTCACGAGGCCTGGAGGCAGAGCAGGGGGACGGGGCAGGGGTTGGGCGCCTGGACGGGAAGGATACAACTTCTGGATGAGGTCATAGGCGTGCCGGTAGTTCTGGGTGAGGAAGCACAGGGACACCGTTGTGACAGGGTTGTGGCACCAGGAGCGGTAGAGGCAGCAGAAGAGGTTCTGGCTCTCCTGCGGGGGAAGAGGTGTGAGCAGCCGACGCAGCCCTCACTCCTTCCCACCCGGGCCTGGGATCCGGGCGCCCGTGCGCAGCGCTGGGGAGCCAGCTCAGCACCCAGGCCCAGCTGGGAACAAGCAGTCACAAAGGAAACGCTGACAGCTCCTCCTCAGACCCTGTCATTACTCCCGGTCCCACAGAACCACGTGGTGGTGGCCGTGAGGGCCTGGTCAGGCGTGAGCCTGTCCTCTGCGCCAGCATTTCTGCCCTCGGCAAAGAACAGTCCTTGTCCTCTCCAGAACTCTGCGGTCCGGAGCCCGTGGGGCTGGGTGGAGGCTTCCTCAGGGCCTGGGCTCTCCCCGGCAGCATCCCATCTCCCCCTGGAAGGCTACAGCTCCTCCCTCCGCTGCAGCCCACCTGGTACTTGGGAACCAGCCTAGAGGCCGAGCCCACACCCAGGGAACCCCTGCCCTGAGGAAAATTAAGTCAGTCCTCTACGAACTGGAAAGAACCACAGGAAGGAGGCAGAGGTGTGGCCTGGATCATTCCAGCCGCCTGGCCCAAGATGCCCTAAGGCAGGCTTGTATGTCCTTGGGCCTCCCTGAGAGGGAGCAGAGGCAAGTCTGATCTGGGGGGACTGGGGGGGCGCGGAGACCACAGCCCACACCGGGGAATGAAACCCCCAGAGCCACCAGCGCATCCCTGAGGCCCTCCGAAGCCTGGCCCCCTAAGCTTCGGCCACACAAGGCCCTCGACCAGTGTCCCCCAGAGCAGGCTGGCTCGACAGTGAGCACCTCCCCCGCCCCGCTGCACTCTGATCAGCCCCACTGGGCCTGTATCCAAAGCCTGGGCCAGGCAGCACTGTGACAGCCTGGCTGAGGATGGGGTGGGGGGATTTGACACAGACCTGTTCACCTGTTCGAGGTAAGGGCCAGGGCCGAGGAGGAAGGTAGAGAGAGCAACGAGCTCTGATGTCTGGCAACGTTTTAACCCAGAAGCCTGACTCACCCAGGGCGGCATGGCCCAGTGGGCATGAGCCACTGGCTTCCAGAAGCCAATCTGCTTGGTGTGTGGGTGGGGCTGGGGTGTCCACGAGTGGAAATGCACGGTCTTTGGTGGGTCGGGGAGGGCGCGTGGGCCCTGCAGAGATCTCTGTAGCAGACGGCTCCGGGGAGACTGCCCTGACTTCCCGCCATGGTGGGCACTGAGTAGCAAGCCAGGGCAGCCCGTAGTTTACACTGGACCTGGGAGCTCAGATTTCAGCCTGTCTCCCCCCACGCGCCGCCTGGGGTGAGGGGGGCCTAGCGCAGCTGAGTGCCCGTGTGTGTGTGTGCAGCATAAAACCCGGGGCTCGAGCCCACGGACGCGGAGTACCCGAGTCTTCAGGTCCTTGAGCTGGTTCCTCAGCTGGAAGAGCTCTGTGGAGGTGAGCAGGATGGTGTTGAGGGTGTGGACCATGGTTGAGGCGAACTTGAGGTCCTCCTCTCGGAGCAGGATGTCTGCCATCGAGTGAAAGATGTTCTCTGCGTTCAGCAGGAGGCAGAGCTGCCTGGAAAACAGGCCGAGGGAAGGTTACGAAAACCTCTGGGCTAACCTAGGAAGCCTCTCCCTGGTCCTGGAGCATCCTGATGAAACCTGCTCTTTCCTGGGTTTGGCCTGGGCCCCCAGCTCTCAGGCCCGTGAGGGACGGTGGGGCGCGGCTCACAGTGGGCCTGGCTGCGTGCCTCCCAGCCCTGCTCACTCTTGCCCAGCAAATGTGGAGCCCCACAGGCTGCACTGACCTCCCTCCCCTGCCCAGGCCCCCAAATGGAATTCTAAGAGACACGGTGGGCCTCTGCCTACCACTGTCGCCACAGAGTTCCCCTCCACACCTCCCGCGGGTCACAGCAACACCCCCCCCTGTGCCAAGGTACTCCCTACCTCTTCCCACCTTTCCTTTTTTGGATAGGATGATCTTCGTGTGCCAAGTAACATACGCACTGATCATTGATATCCTGTCCCCTGCCAGCGCCCCCCCAACCCCGGGCTCAGGAACCTGTCTCTGTTGTTCACAGGCGCAACCCCCCACCCCGCCAGCACACCCGGCCCCACGTGGAGCCCATGGTGCCTGCTGGCTGAAGGGCTCAGTAGGTGATTGTGGGATGGACAAGGCCCTATGACAACCCTGAGTTTTATCTCTGCTGTTCACATAAGGAAACTCTGGTGCACAACTTGACTGAGGTCACGGGATGAGTTAGGTCCCCTTCTCCTTCCCCCCATCTCTCCTCTAGGAAGTCCTGCAGGGATAAGACTTAGGTTTTATGGAAAGGACTCTCCATTCTATAAAAAGGAAAACAGGAAACCCAGAGAATGGAGAAAAGCAGATTTTCCAGGGTCCCTGGGCCAAGATGATGTCAACAATAAGAGGCAGGTCTCAAGGACAGGCTTGGAGGAAGCCTGCTGAACTCTTGAGGGGAGAGGGGACCTTCCTGTCGGGGGTGTGGCCACTGAGCTACTGACTGAGCCCCGCATCCCCTCCCCAACCCACGCTGTCTCCCTGTCTCCGGTTAGGGGTGCACGTCTGTCTGCCTGACTCCTCGCCTGGGATCCCGGCAAGCACACAGACTTGGACCTGAGCTTGTGGGGACAAAGGTCTGGGGCCGCAAGGTCTAGTGTGCTGGACAACACACACATCTGCAGCCGAGATGCCGGACACAGAGCCGTCCCAGGTTACTGAGCTCGCGCTAAGTCTGCATTTATCAGGGTCTGGTTTCCTGCTTTCCTCTGAACACCAGCCATGCCTTGGGGCCAGACAGCAGAGGATTCCTCCCTACCCTCGGCTCCAGAAGAATCCCAGAGCATTTGGTAATAGAGGGGCCAAACCACGAAGTGCAAACAGTGGGCAGGCCGTCTCCAGCCCAGGCCCAGCTGGAACCAGCAGCCTTGGGCAGGAACGCACCAGAGAAGTGCAAACAAGGCTGTGTTGGGGTGGAGGGGGAGCTGAACGTGGTGTGGGATCGCCTGGGCGGCGCCCCCGCTCACCTGTGTGCACTCGGAGCCTGGCACTTCCGACCAGCTGTGTGACCCCAGGGCGGCATGGGGGGCAATACCCCCCTGCATGATGGGGGCTACTCAGAGGGGAGCCACCATGACTACTAGGGCAACTCACGTGGGGGTGCACAGTATACGGTCAATGGGACCCTACCTGGGTACCTCAGGGGTCCCCTGGGTGGGGGTGACGGCCAGCTCACAGGAGGAAGCTTGGCTTTTCTGCAGAGCACACACAACACTTTCTGTCACCTCCTGGGCCTCCCACCCCTGGAGGAGCCCCGTCTCCAGGGCCGTGGGATAGAAATGTTCCAGAAGGGCAGGCCAGGGAGGAAGGGGAGCATTCTGACAAATAGTCACAAATGCCCGTCGCCTGCAGCTGCTGCCGTCTCCATGACAGAGGCCAACAGCTGAAGCTCTGCCAGGGAGCACTCCCCAGGGGCCACGGGGCACGGGAACCTGTGGCAGCCAGAGGGCGGGGGTGGTGCTCCCCCGTGAGGACAGCTGGGAGGTGAGGAGGGGAAGCAAGGGGGGTGGCAGCGGTGAGGACAGGCGGGTGGCCAGGACCTCCTGGCGTCCCTCAGAGCCCGGGAGAACTGATGGCGCTACAGAAGGTCAGGGACGGCGGCGTTTTCTAGAAATGCTCTTCTCTCGCCACAGTGACGGTCACCGCCCTGGCCTTCCCCTTCTTCAGCGACTGCCTCTCCTCGTGTTACTGCGCCCCCGCACACGTGCGCTCTCTGTCTCTCATCTGCATCTGTCGGTGGTCGCGCCTGGTCCCATGTTTTCCAGACCATCCCAAATGGCTGCCCAACAGGCATTTCAGATTTGGCAGGGCCATGGCACAGTGCTCCGGCTCCCCACCTTCCCATCTCAGGAAGCAGAGTCCCTGCTGCGGCCCCCCAGCTGCTCTGCCCAAACCAAGGAAGGAGTCCTTCTTGAACCCCTGGCTGCTCTGTCCAAGGCACCCGGCGGCCTGGCAAGCGTTGGCCCTCTCTCCTGGTCAACTCACTGCTCTCCCTGCTGCTTCTCTCATCCCTGCGCTCCACCCTCCCGGCGGACTGCCCACTGGGGCAAGCCCTGAAAGGTGCCAATCAGAGTGGGCCACCCGCCAGCGGTTTCCCACGGGGTCTAAACAAACTCCAACTCCTCACCACACCTCTAGGATCTTGCATCTTCTGGTCGCTTCTCTCCAACCTCAGCTCTTAGGATTCCTCCTTCACTCTGCAGAGAGTGGCTTCCCACCCTCCCACCCCCATCATCCAAGGCCTGGCTGCCCTGCGCGGGGGATGTGGGAGGCCGGCTCAGCTCAGGAGACCCCTGAACGCACACTGGCAGGACACAGCAGTGACACGGTGTACCGAGAAGCCGCCCCGAAGCTCCGATAATAAAATCAGCGGAAGAGAGGAAGGGAGTGAAGCCAGGGAGGGGTCCCTCAGAGAGAAGCAGTGGTGAGGGGCGCGGCCTCCAGCTAGCCTCAAGCCCCACTGTGCTCAGGATGTGTGCTTCAGCAGGTTGGTCTCCTGGACCCCGGAGGCTGCTGGGCAGAGCCTGGAGGGGCTGTTCTGCCTCCCACCCCTGCGGCCGGGCCACCCTCGGAGGCAGGGGCTGCACCCTGTTCTCCTCTTCTCCAGCCTCTGCCATCCCATCCCAAGGTCACCCGAGGTCTGGGGAGAAAGAAAACAATTCCCAGACTGCTGGGTCACGAAGCCTCCAGAAGGCAGGAACAATGCAGTATTAGCTAGCTCACTGGGAGCTCTTACCACACGCCGGCTAAGGGGGTTACCCGGGCCCTGGCGGGATGGGCAAGGGCTGATGGAAAGAAGAGCAGCTCAGGTCTCTGTGGGCTGGTCCTGGGCATCTTGGGGGAAAGAGGAAGGGGGAGTCTGGGTAGGTCAGCCGGGCTGTAGCATGGACGGTTCTGAGTACCTGACCAGGACGCTGATTCCTCTTCCTTGAGGAGGAAGGTGGGCAGTGGGGGGAGAGGGAGGGACCCACTTTCATTTCAACGCCGGACCTGTGAAATGGCCTGTCCAGGTGACCTCCGAGTCTCCAGAGGCCCAGCCCCAGGGTCCGCCTGGGGCGCGGTGTCGAGTCCTCCCACCACGTGGGGCAGGGGATATGACCTGCCCGTCACTCCACGTGGAGAGGACCACGCTGCCGGGCACACGGCTGACCAGAGGAGGGGGGAGAATCCAGACCTAGTGGAGTCCCCTGTTTCTAGAACCTGAGTTCCTGCTCCTACTCGGCCTCCCTGGGGCCCGTCGGCACCCAGCGGGAGCCTGGCAGCTGGTGGCTTTGCAGGGCTGCTGCGTCATCACTTCTGCTGAGCCTGGGCCCTGCTTGGGAGGCCTGCCCAGCTCCCAGGCATGACATCCGTCATGAACACAGCTTGCAAGCACTAAATATTTGCCTGTATCTCTTAATACCCACATTAAAGTACTATTCATCTCAAGACAGCGGCTTTGAGAATGCTTGGGGACAAGGCAGAGAGGTGAGGCAGGAGGAAACTTCCAAGGGATCTGGGAGGGCACAGCCCGTAGGCCCACCTCAGGGCTGGAGGGCAGGGCTCCGTCCACAGGTGTGCGTCTGGGGGCCTTTGGGATGCAGCCCCTGACCACTGCCGGAGTGCCCCGTGGATGGGCTCCCCCTCCCCCTCCTCCAGCCTCCTGCTGTTTGCTGCGCAACGACGGGTCCCCTGCTTCTGGGTCTGGCTTTACACTGAGAACACTTCTCTTTGGTCCCTCTCAGGGGAGCAACCTGCCTCTGGCCTGATCCAGGAGAGGGACCCTCCACTTTCCCTAATGGACTGAGAACACACTGCCTCCCCAGAGAGGTGCCTTCTGTGTGGGTAACTTCAAAAGGCCGAGGTCTACGGCGGGGACAGGGGCAGGCACCCTGGAGCAGGGCCCATCTGCAAATGGCCACACCACACTTGCCAGGCTCGTGTGAATTTTGTGTCACTGTCCCTTTAACCACCAACACTGGCTAAGCACCCTCGGGCACTGGACTCCGGCCCTGAATGACCAGGGGCCTCAGTGGTGGCCCACAGGGGAAGGTGCTCTCCTGAGCCCCCGCTGCAGGCGATCTGCAGGCTAGAGCAAGGAGGAGGAGGAAGACATCAACTAGCCTAGCGCGGCTCGAGATGGGCCAGTCTCGCCCTGAGGCCACGTGGCCCAGGCTGGACAGGAGAGTCCTGCCCGTGAGACAGCAGCTGCTGCCTGCTGCAGGGGAGACAGGCATGGCCCAGGCTAGCCCCTACTAGGCCAACAGGGGGCCTGGCACTGTCCTTCACCCTGTCCTGGCAGTGGGAAAGGGGCCACATGCTGCTTTTCCTTTAGGGACCTGGACAGGTCACCAACTCAGGCCAGGCCAAGCTTTGGTTTGGGGGATAAGATTTGCCCAGTGGCTCTGCACCCCCTTCTCCCTCCAGGGTTACGTGCAGAACAGGAAAGAAGAGATCATCACCTCTGAGGGCGTGAGTGGGGGCTGCTTCTGCCTCCAGATGCCTCTCTCCAACAGGCCAGCCCTGCCCCCCCGCCACCCACCTCTGCCCTGGGCCCCGGGCAGGCCACGAAGGATAGGAGCCAGCACTGAGAAAGCTTGTTTGGTGGTAAAAAAGGGGAGAGTAGTTCCTTTCAGGACAGATGAACCCCGCGGCCTGGGGAAGGGCAAGGCTGGAGAGTGGGCTCCTTCCTTGGGTCAGGCCCATCTGCAGGAGCAGGGGCCCCATTCCAGGGTATGGGCCTGGAGGGCAGAGTCCCCAGCATGGACACATACCTTTCTCGGGGAGGAAGCACTCTGGCTCCCTGCCATGCCGTGCTCGGGGGAATCTGAACCGTGCCATGTGGCTCTGGGGAAGATGTGACACTTCTTCCTATGCCCCCACGTCCCCATGCCCTCTGGAAACAAAACAGCAAAGCTGCCAAGATCAGAAACTGCCCCTGCCCCTGTCAGCTGATCCTTCCCAGGTCCCTGGGCCATTTGCAAGATGCTCGAGCTGCTTCCCTCCTGGGGCTCTCCTCTGGCTCCCATCCCCAAGTAAGGGCATGCTGATGGCCCTACTCCCCGCCCGCCCCACTGTTCAGACACTGAGCCCAGATCAGAGGGCTGGCTGGGGAATGAGCTAGTCTACTCTTGCTGGGGGCTGCCGCCCTCTGCTCCCTTACCCTTTCTTCTCCCACAAGCTTGGCTTTTTAAAGAGAGATGAAAGGCAGAAGCAGATAGTGTATGTGACCCCTAGAGGGGGCACCTGGGGTGAGCACGCAGCCTGGAGAGCCTGGGAGCGCCCCCCCCCCCAATGGCCCCGTGGTGCTGGCTTTCGGGTGCTGGGGTGCTCAGCCTGCCCTGCTGGCCCCTCGGCCCACGGCTACTGGACAGGGATGTGGGAAGGGCCCCAGACAGATTCAAGAGAAGTTTAAGGGGAAATGGAGGCCCTTCCCATTCTTGACTGTCCCAAGTTGACAGGAAAGCCACCGGCATGGGCCACAGGAGAGCCGGCCTGGTGGGGAGAGACTCTGGACCACGGCATCCGTGAGCGGAGGAGGACGCCAGTGTTGAGAGAGAAGCGGGAGAACCCACCTCCCACCCTAGCCTCCCCCAATTGCTATTCACGTTCCCTCCCTGCTTCAACACTCTTGGTCCTCGGGACCAACTGCCCTGTGAACGCCTCCCCCATCTCCTATTCCATGCCATCCAGGGGACGAGGCCTCCAGGGCCTTCCAGACCCAGAGGAATCGAGTCAATAGTGTCACATGGGAGGTGGGCCGCATGGCTGATTCTGTCGGGCACCTCCTGCGGGCTCAGTAACCGCCCTCCCAGGAACACACAGGGAGGTCTGCCTGCGGCTCCCAGCCCGCCGGCCCAAGTTGCCCGGCCCCACACCTCCACCTCCTTGCTCCGGCCTCAGGGCCCCCTGGCACCCCCGGTCCTGCCCAGGCAGGTCCAGGCCCCCAGCCGCACCGGGCCGTGCTGGATCTGGCTTGCGGCTCAGCTCTCTGTGTGGCCTGGGGAGGGGATGGTCAGCTGTCCGGGGGAGAACACTGTTCGTCTGGGGTCTGGAGGGTGACTGGGCAGGCAGGCCTGCTTGTAGTTCCCTTGCTGAGGCTAGAACCGGATGCTGTCTTGGAGGAAAGCTCCGGGCGGGGTGGGCCCCATGGCGGCCTCAGGGCCAGGACCACCAGGTTGAGGACCAAGTTTCAGGAACCTCTGGTGCAGGTGTCCTTGGTGGCAGGGCCAGTCACTTCCGCTCAGAGGCGTCCCCTCTCCCTCTAGCTGGGCCTCCTGCCTTCATCTCCATCCTTAGCACCTGCGTCCGGACCAGGTCAACACCATTCACCAAGGTACAGGCCCTCACTTCTCTACTTCGGCCCCTGGCTGGGGTCCACATCAGTGGCGTAAGGCCAAGGGGACATGGGGTGTCCTGGCAGACGCCTGCAGTCTCACGACTCTAACTCCCACTGCAGCCTGATGTCAGGTACAGAAACACAGGGGTCGGGAGCCACTGCCACCATTCCCACCAGAAAGGGCCGTCTGCCCTTGGCCTTGGCCTTGGTCCAGCCCCTGCAGGAAGCTGGGATCCTTTAGAAATTTAAAGAGAAAGCAGCCTTCAGGCCAGGGTAACATTAGAACGGGGAGGTAGGAGTGGCCTCCCATCTGTAGTCCAGAAAGCTCCAGAGCTTCACTGCCCCCACTCTCCCCATCCCACACTGCTCTTCCCTTCCAGCTCCCTGCCTCTCAAGTATGAAAACTGTTAATCTGTTTTATTTATTTCAATCAATCCTCAGTAGTGTGCCCCTTAGGGCAGAAGCAGCCATGGTAACCCTGCCTACTCTCATGCCTTAAAAATTCATGGTGTTTCATGCAGTTGATGTGTCTCATACATTTAAAAGTTTCTTTGGGGGTGCCTGGGTGGCTCAGTGGGTTAAAGCCTCTGCCTTCAGCTCAGGTCATGATCTCAGGGTCCTGGGATCGAGGCCCACATAGGGCTCTCTGCTCAGCATGGAGCCTGCTTCCTCCTCTTTCTCTGCCTGCCTCTCTGCCTACTTGTGATCTCTCTGTCAAATAAATAAATAAAATCTTAAAAAAAAAGTTTCTTTGGGGGGTGGGAGGAGGCACGAGGACTTGTTTTTCTGGGTCTTGCTGGGAGCTGGTGGAAGGGATGGTGGGAGGGGCACAGCATGATGGGGAAGAGAAAGAAAAGGGTCTTGTATCCACTCAGTTCCCTGCTCCGCTAGCACAGATGAGCAGGGCCTGGCTCCCGGGGGGCACCGACACCTGGGCTGGGCTCACGCGGACACCTCCAGCGAAGGCCTCATCTGGATGGGAGTGGCAAAGAAAACCAAATGGTCTCAGTTGCCTTGGGGTGAGCCAACCCCTCTCCAGGTTTGGGGCTGTCTCTAGGGACCAAGATGGGAGCGGTGCAGAGCCAGGAGAGATGACTCCCTGCCTCACACCCTGCCCCGGTGGCCCCTTTGGCCACGTGAGGGGTTCTGCCTGCTCCTCAGGACAGAAGCCGACTCCTGCACCTGGCCCGGCTGACAGACTTGGCCCCATTTTCCTTGTGCTCTTATCAATCCGGCCACACCTGTTTCCCACTGTCCATCCGCAGGGACCTCTGCAGCCCCGTTCAGGTCTTTGCTCAAGTTGTCTCCATCCAGGACCCCTCTCCTGCCTCACCTTTGCTAGTTCCCCACAATCTCCTCCCTCAAGCTCTGTGCGGTCCCTCACCTTCCTGAGCTTCACCTCCCGACCATCGCTTGTGGTGTGTCTCCTTTCTCGACCTACGCTTCCCAAGGCAGAATGTGTCTGAAACCCCATCAGGCCTGGTCCAGGGATGGATACTTATGGAATTGAGGATGCACTGCTAGGAGGAGCAGGGTGGCTTGGATTCCTTCAGCTCTGGAACTTGGCTTGCATGCGGAACCGCAGGGGACTCAGGACGGTGTGAACGCTGCATGGGGGGATTTTTGTGAAGTCTGGTTCCAGCCGAGTTGCTTTCAGACTTCCCCAGGAGAGGCCCCTGAGGAACTCAGCAGGTGTATGACTTACAGACAAGGACCAGGTCTGTGTCCCAGAGAAGAGGCTCCACCTTCTATCCCACATGGCAGCTACCCCAGAATATGACTGGGTACAGGTCAGATGGCAGGGGCAGGACCCCGGCGCTGGAGGTGCCTGGGACACAAGTCCTGCAGGGAAGACCCCGAGGGCTGGGCTGAGTTGTGTTGGCTCTGGAGGAAAAGGCACTACTGGGGTTGGGGGAGGTGGTATGAGCTGGAGGCCACCCTTACAGGACTTGAACACTTGGAGGGGAGCCCATGGCTCCCAAGCATTTCATCTTTTCAGCACTCAGAGCAAAGGAAATCAAAGGGAAAGCTCACTAGAGGAAACCCTGTTGTCTCCAGGACAGTTGGTTCCAGGAACCACTGACATACAGCAACCCTTCGAGAACAACCGGGTCCCTGTCACGGAGGATTCTGCCCTGTTCCAACCATACATAGCATGTCTGTGAGCACTTTCTCTACCTTAGGCTCATCATGTACCTCGAATCCCTTTAACACGGGGACGGGTGTTATTTCAGCTGCCTCTCTTAGCAGAGAATGAAAGCAAAGCACAAATGAGAGCTGAGCCACGGCCCTGTCTGGTGGCCCATCCCGGTCTGCATGTTCTGAGCTGCTGCCAGGCCACCACCCGGCCTGTGGGTTTCACGGCCCCGCTGGCACAGGAGCTCAGATATGGTCTTTCTGGAAGACAAATGGTTTGGGGGTACCTTGGCTGCAGATGTCCCTGGGCCCCTTGATGGACCGAAGCCCGAGTTTCTCTGGAACCTTCCTGTGACTCTGGGGAAGTTTATCTGCAAACCCGCTCCTTCCACCTGACCCTTGCCCCGGGGCTGCCTGCGTGGGTGGCGGGCACTGGCCACACTGGCCAGGACCGTGCTGACTTGTGAGGATGCTTAGCTCTCGTGGCTTTTTCTCCTAGTGCTCGAGTGGGAGGCAGAGCCTGGGCACCGCACCCACAGCCCTGCTACGGCCAGAACCCAAACTCAGATCTGGTGGGGGTGGGGGTGGGGAAATACATTCACAGGTGACGCCAGCAGCAGCCTCCCAGACACCCCTGCCGGAGCCCGGAGCACAGCCGCAGGCCACTTGCTGCCAGAGGTCTGGGAAGTAGGGAGGAGGGATTTCAACACAACAGCACGTGTCTGCAAGTCCCTGGGTTAACCATTTCAGAATCGCCGATGGAGACTTTCTCTCCCTTTGAAGCCCTCTGAGCTCCCATCCTTCCAAACAGGATTTCCTCCCAAGGACGTGCTTAGCCTCCCTGCCCGCGAAGTGGCCGCACACTAATGCCAACACACACACAGCCTGGCTAACTGCTTTCAGGCCCCAGATGGGCCTGCCCATCCATGCCCCTGCCAACATCCAGCAGGTGCACGGAGGTCTGCGGGGATCCTGTGCTCACAGGACGGAGGACCAAAGTGAAGCCAAGCACCAGCGCAAGGCCACACTGCCAGGCCGCCAGCGGAGCAGAGTCCCTTTCCTGTTCTGCCACACTGTCCCACGTGGTGTGTCACCTGCAGGGCAGACCTCTCCTCCCCTTCTCTCCACCTGCGTGAGAGCTCCAATGCCTTGTGATGCAAATATCCAGCCCGCAGAGACGGCTTTGCCCTATGGCTTGGAGTGAAGCAGACACACAGAGCGAGTCTTAGGACTGGGGAGGGAAAGCACAGCCCCCATCTCTGCCATTTCTGCTTCAAACTACGGGGGTGACCTGGAAATGGCCTGGGGACACCCCTTGTCCCCAATGGCTTCCTGCTACCAAACTGCTCTGTTCAGATTTTCTAGTGCTTCCTCCCATTCTTCCCAAACGAGTCCTTTGTTCCAGGCCAAGGGATTCCTCCTCACCGCTGCCTCTATGACCACAAACTTTTCCAGACGGTGAGCGTCTCCCTTCCACCTTGCTCGGCACCGAGCCCGCACACCGAGGCCTTCCCCCAACACTGCCCCTTTCGCCTCAAAGCCATGCTGCCGACCCAAGCCCAGCAGCCTGCTGCTCATGTTGTCACTGCACTGAGGCCAGAATGCCTTCCTCCCAAACTTCATGCTGCAACTGGGCTGGCTGCCCTCAGGGTTCAGGGTTCTGGGTAAGCACAGCGAGTACCTGTATCGTGTATCGAGTACATGTATCTCACGGCCCGTGGTGACTTTCCTTGGAGGGAGTTAACATGCTCTGAAGGGCTCCACCCAGGGGCTGCCGTTTTGCTTACTGCTGGTTCTGGCAGCACATCAGCACCCCCCCCCCACCCCGCCACCTCTCAGCGGGGAGCCACCACCCCCTGGCCCACCCACGAGGTCACACAGTTACCAGTCAGAACCAGGAAGGCCCGCCAAGCTAGGAATAGCACCTTCCTAAGACACCTCGGAACCTGGCTGGATGTGGAATCACCCGAGGACACACGGGACACCAAGACCATGCTTGGGCCCAACTCCAGAAAGTGGCAATCTGTATTCTTCCTTCTTCTTTTTAATAGTTTTCTTTTTTCAGTGTTCCTAATGGCCTTCACAGTTGGGACTGCAAGCCACCGCCCCCCTGAACTGCCTCCCCAGAGGGACTGCCACAAGCCCAGTGACGCCACTCTCCGGTAGGAATGGGGAGCCTCACCAGCAGTCCCAAAGGATGAGCAGCCTTGGAGCTTTGGGGAAGGCCCTGCGGCTGTCCTCATGATGTCCCCTCACCTCCCCAGAGCCTGGGCCTGGTCTTCCTGTTTCTGTCTGGCATCTCGCTATTTCCCTGCTGGTCTCCACCTTAGGGGTCCCAAGCCCGCCACACGCAGCCCCAACTTGCTTGGCTCAAGCGGAGGGAAAAGGAGGGCAAGGCTCAGGCCAGACCTGTGCTGGTACCTCGGCCTCAGGCTGTGGTCCCCCTGGATGTCACGGACGGCACGGGGGAGGAGGAAGCTCGGGTCGGTGGCCGCAGCGCTGGGCACACGCCACTCCTGCTGTTCTGGCCTTCAAATCTTTAGCCTTGGGGATCTCATGACATTTTATAAACTGAGATAGGTGTCTGTGGCTCTCTGCGGGAACCAGCTTCCAGGGCACGAAGCGTCGGAAACAGAATGGGGAGTGAAACAGGAGTAGCCCACTGCTTCTCACAGAGCGAATACCACAGTGGCCTCACGGCTGAGTCTCTTGGAAAATGGTAAGAAGATCAGAGAGAAAGGGCTGCGAGGAAGGAAGGGCCACAGCAGAAGCCACAGGACAAAGGGAGCAAGGAAGGGAGTCCCTCGGCTCCCTCGGTCCTTTGTGATCGGGGGTTTCTCTTATTTGTACCCTCCTCCACCCCTGCCAGGAGGCTGTGAAAATTCCTCTAGTGATCAGTCATTTTCAGGGAGTTTTAAGATGCATGAAATGGGCTTTTCATCTGAACGTTCCTTTCCAGCGGAGGAAACACGCATCGGATTAAATGAATAGATCAGGAAAGGGCCCCAGGCGGGAGGTGTGTGTGGAAGTCCTTCTGGGGAAAGTGTCTGCAGGCATCGGGAGTCCCCAGGTCTCAGTTACAGACCACATTCTCGTGGCAGAATTGGGCCAGGCGAGGGCCCTGCAGCCACCTCGCCGGGAGAGACAGCGATGGAGTTGAACGCGGTGAGGCGGTGGCCTCCAGAAGGGACGGCGATCCCGAGCCACTCTGCTCCGAGCCGAGAGTGCAGTAACCGAGTGCGCTCGGATCTGTGGCTGGAAATGCAGCACCAGAGCCAAAACCAAACCTGGCCACGCTGTGTACTCATAAGCGCAAGGCCGAGCTTTGGAAGGAAATGGATGGTACCAAAACCAAAACAGGCTACTCCTGACGGAGGAGGTGGTGGTGATGGGCCTTCACTGTTTGGATTTTTATCTTATGTGGTTTACATTTTTTTTCAACAACAGCGAAGAAGGACGTTCTTTTCATATCGTCTGGACTCCTTTACGGACATTTTTCAGAAGAGGTGTGGGGAGCAGGGTGCCAGGAAGGGGGCTCCTCCTTAGAGAGTGTCCCCCGCTCCCGCCCCCCTCCCCCAGATGGCAGACCACTCTCTTCGGGGCTGCTGCAGATTTGCAGATTTAACAATGGAAACATGCATTTTACAAATGAGAGGATCAACAGCCGGGAGATGGTATTTTTAGCTACTGTGGCTCTTTGCTTCAAAGGCGTAGGCTTCATCTAAAACCAGGCAAGCCTCCTACAAAGTCTGCCTGTTTGCAAGGAGTGATTAGCATAATACGAGCAGGAGAAAAAGCCTGGCTCCACTCGGAGGCAGGAGTGCCTACTACAGGGGAGGCTTTCTCCAGAAATAGAATCACGAGGAGAAAGTCTCAATGGAGATGAAGCCCCCGCCTTCCATCAGGGCAGGAGAGCTGCCCCACACCGCCGGCCCAGGGAGGCCAAGGATCGAGGATCCTGTGTGCTGCGAGCTGCCGCCTGGGCTGCTGTTGAGAGCGTCACCAGGGCCCCACACAGTCTCCTTCTTCCAGCAGAAGTACAGCGGGTCTAAGGGCTGCCTTTTGGGATAACCCCTTCTGAGGGGTAGGGCAGAGTCCTGTCAAAGCTGAGGGAGAGGGTGGACTGGGAGATGGGGGGGGGGGCAGACGGAGCAGGAAGACTCTCAGATGATGCAATCTCAGGGAGGGATCCCCCAGAGGCTGTGCCAGGGCTCCCTGCCCCGTCCTCACGCCCCTCGGTTACTCAAGCCTGCTGGGGTCTGTCCATCCTGCCTTCCTTTCTCTGGGCTTCCCCCTCCCAAACGTCCGGAGCTGCCCTCCTGCTGGCTTGGGAAGACTGAACATGTGGCGAGAGGCTCACATTTTCTCCCAACCCCACAAAAACGCAATGAAAGTTGTGACCTTCTGAGAACCATACTGACAGATACACATGCCAGAAGTGGAGCTGGGGGCAGCGTGACCTTGGGCTACAGCGGGGGACCAGGGGCAGAAAGTGGTGCTGCTCCTGCTATTTTGGGCACTACCACCCTGGGAGAGAGCAGAGGGACTGGAGGGGCAGGCAGCTGACAGAGCAGCCGGTTCGGCACGGCCCCCTCCCCTCGGAGTCCCCACGGGCAGTAAGATCACAGGTCTTCCTGCGGAGGGTCAGGGGACCGGGAAATACTCCCAGACAGGGTGCACAGCTGATGATCTAAGAAACCAATTACCACGCTACTGGGGGGCTGGGAGAAGCAGAAGGGATGGGGCTGGGGCGGTTGCTCGGGCTTCAAGGGCAGGAAGGAAGTGAGGTCACTCTAGAAACTGGCCAACTCTGGGCCAGGGGCTACTGACACAGGTGGGCGGGGGGGGCGGTTTCCTCCAGGAAAGGGGCTCAAAGGAGGTGCTCAGCTCACATGGGAGGAAGAAAAAAGCTTGGGAGAAATGACCAGACAAGGCGAGCTAGCTGAATTCACAGGCACCTGGGAAGTAACTGGCTGGGGCAGTGTGCCCAGGAGAGTCAAACAAGTTCGGGCAGGGAAGTCTGGGGTGCTGACAAAGTTTTTTAGTCCAGATTATCTGCTCAAACTGCTGCTCCCAGAAGCACTGAATCTTCTAGAAAGATTTAGAAAGATGTAACAGCCCGATCCCTTGTTAAGAAAGCTTCCTGAGCCACTCCTTAACTAGACTTAACTAGTGTTTTTAGTGTTTTGGGAGGCTAACGGCAGGACAGAGACCGTAAGGTCACAAGGTAATGCATACGTGAGCAGCCCCCTGCACCCTGTGAGCCCTGGGCCCCACTTCCCTTCCACTCACTGGATGTTCTGGAAGCATGGCAGGGCACCGGGCTGTGTGTGGGGGGGCAGCCACCTCAGCGCGGCCTCGTGAAGACCTGCAGTCCTTCCTTGGCTGGGGGAGATGGGGGCCACTTGGTGCCATCCTGGTGACTCTAGCAGTCGCCACCTACCAGTGGTTTCTCCGCTCAGGGCCTTAGGCACGGTGGAGGGAGCTTTCTGGACCTGTGTGGGCCCTTCAGTGGTTCAGCGGGCGCCTCAGGGCTGCTCACGAGACAGCCAGGGCCCAGCCACAGGTGTACTCCCAGCTCCCTGGGGCACCGAGACCTGGGCTTCTGAGCAGACTGCTGGCTCCATCAGAAACACCTTCTCCTCCTCACCCCCATCCAGTCCCTACTTCTCTTTCACAGCTCAGTATCTCTTTCCCGAAGCTTTCCTGGACCCCTCCATTGGGGCTGGGCCTCACCCCCCCACCTGCTCCCACAGACCACCACTGCTGCTGGTGTTTGTGACTGGCGGGGGGGGGGGGGGGGGAGGGCAGGACCAACTCTGCCCACTGTGGTGTCTGCTCAGTGACAAATGGCATTTCCTGGCCACCCCCTGGGGAGGTGGGGGAGCTGGGGAAGAGACTCTTATCTGTCCTCACAGAGGAGGGGCAGAGCGCTTGCTCCAGGCATTTCCATCCTCAGAGAGGACTCTTGCCTGGCCTGACAGCTGTGGCCTAATTTCTAGGGCCATACCCAGGCTCCTTATTTTAACCCACTCGGTATTTTTCATTCCTGAAGCATGAGGGGTGGGGACGGAGCGGGACTGGGGGATGGGGGAGGTGTGGACAAAGGGAAGAGAGGAGCCCAGTGGGGTTGGAGGGCTCAGGCATTCTGGGGAGGGAATGTGCCAAGAAGGAAAGGGATGGGGTGAGGAGGGCCAAATCGACTTGTTTTTTAAATTTTAAAAAGAAAAAAAAAATTCCCAAACCCTACTGCCTTGGTTTTCCTCAGTAAGCATTTTCAGCAAGGTCACAAATGCACGGGCTCTATAGATTTCTGGCTGCAGAGCACATTTCAGGCAGCCTTTAAAAGCCAGTTCTTGGCGTAGCTTCAGCTGAGCCTGAGGAGAGGGAAAACTAGGGCACTTTTCTGCTCCGAGAATATCGGAGATCCGGGTCACAGCTTCCTGGCTCCGCTGAAGCCGTGGGGTACCCCGCTGAACACAAGCCCAAACCTGAGACCACCGCCCCCCACCCCCGCACTTTCCTCCAGAGCTCAAATCACAACTGCAAGGACACACATTTCTCAGTCACTTGTCACCTGTCTGCCTATGGCCCTAGAATGCCCCCTGGGTGCAGGGAGGGATGGGCTCTCCCTCTCGTGCGTAGGCAGGCTGGCGTGGGGCCTCCAGGAAGAGTCCTGGAAAAGACCCTGTGCAGAGTGAATGCCTGACCTTTAACGCTGGCTGGGTCAGCCTGAGTGCTTCCCTCGGCTGGTGCCCCGGCCCATCGGGGACCCTGTCTGCGCAGCGTGCTGGCAGGCCTGGGTCTGCCTAGCCCAGGCTGTGGCGTGCAGGCAGCATGGGCAAACAAGTCTGGAAAAATCAGGCCCTCTGTTTCCTCCTGTGTGAAGGAACTGAGTTGACCCTTGAGGTCTCTTCTGATCACTCTAAACTAAGCCTAAAATCCAGACGGAGACTCCCCTGGCCTCTCTTTGATCCCGGCCTGGAACCATTGCTCCCGCAGCACGCATCAAGCGGCCCGGCAGGCCCGTGTCTGACTACCAAGTCCACGTCAGCCACACAGCCCCGTCTCTGGTGGGGTGCAGTGTCCAAAAGGAAAAGAGCCACAGAGAAGGATCAGCGGGAGGCTGAATTCTATTCCCCGCCGGCCGTGCTGCTCTCGGGGTGGTCTCTGGGAAGGTCACAGGTCAGTGGTCACTACACAGCTCCACCCCTCCCCCCTTCCTGGGCAGATGGGGGATTTGGCTGCTGGGAGAGCCAAGGGGACGTGTCACTCCTGCTGCCGCCCCACAGTGGGCCCCGTTCCACGTCCCCCTTCAGTGCACATATGGGCTGGCGGGCCTGGGTCTGCCTCCCCCACCTGCGGCCTGGGACGCTGGTTCCCACGAACACTGCTCTTCCTCCTCCATCTGGGGGCGGGCCCAGGATCCTGTGCTGGACAGTCAAGGCACAGGCATTCTCTGGCCCTAGTGACAAGTCCATGAGACCTGAGCCGAGCACCGCGGCTGAAGGCCAGGGCGCTGAGGGAGTGGAGTGAGCCGAGAGCTGCGGGGGGCTGTCCTGCCACAGGATGGATGGCCTACCCCGGGTGGGCTCGCAGAGGAGGAGCCAGCTGTGCAGGTGAGGTGAGACCAAGTCCTGAGGACGTGAGCCAATCCTACTCCCTCTCTGTTTCTCAACACACAGCGTGAGCAGGTTTTCTGTCCCGCGTGGTCAAGACTCCCGACTGGGCGGCACTGAACAGGGCAGGTCTAGGGCAGGGGCAGAGAGTAGAGGACGGCCGGGGTCACGTGCTGCTTTGTTCAATGGCTTTCTCCCTCAGTATTCCTTAGAAAACCAGAGACAGAGACGGTCAGCCCTAGACCGGGGACGGAGTGGCAGCGCGCATCATCAGAGCAAGCGAGGGGCTGGGAAGGGGGGCGACCGAGGGCCAAGCTGGGCTCAGCGTCCAGCGAGCCGCCTACGCCCCGGCTTTCCAAGCTCTGGGCAGCACAGAGAGAGGCCATAGCCACTGTCACAGTTACCAGGTGCCAGGCACTTCTGAACGCTTTCTTGTAATGCTGTTACACCCTCCCAAGGATTCACAGGAGGTAACAATGATCTGTATCTTCACTTTCCACGTAAGACAACTAGTCGGGAAAGCAGATACGTTGGTGGGCCCCTGGGGCTGCGGCTGCTCCGCAAATCCTTCCCTTTCTTGTGGGCGGAGCGGCCCCTTTCCTCTGGAGGGCTGGCTGCCGCTGCCCCACGGGGCGGGGCACATGACCCAGCATGAGCCACTGAGGGCTTCTTCCCCTAGGCACAACCTGCGGGGACGAGGCAGCCAAGCCCCCACGACTTGAAGAGACCAAGGCAACAAGGCTGACTCTAAACAAGGGCCGAGAAGAGAGACAGCACCACAGGGAACCTGGATCTTGCTGCTTTCCGCTTCTGTCGGGTCACACAGGCCAGTCAAGCCCCCTTGCCCGTTGTGGTACCTGTGACCTGGGCTCCTGCCTCCTGCCACGTGGAGTGCCAACCGATATGGCTAGATGTGAGGTTCCCGACTCAGGGCTGCAGACCACTGCTGGCCAGGCTGCACCAGAAGCCCTTGGGGTTCCTTTGGGTGGGAGGATGGAGGGAGACCAGGAATCTTTGCTCTGACAAGCATGAGCAGGCTGGACTTGCTGGCTTCCAAGACCTAGCTAGAGCTAAGAAATAATACCTTCGGTATGAGGTGATTTTGTATTCCAGCTCACTGAGCATGCTTAACAAACAGCAACCAGAAACAGCTTTATGGTTAGTTTTCATGAGCTCCTAATCCCCTGAAAGAGCACCACAAAATATACAAAATGCTAACTGTGAAGAAAAACTGATCACGTGAACTACACTAAAAATTAGTAACTTCTACTTATCAAGAAATGCTATTAAGGTAACGATAAGGCACGCCATGGACTAGGGGAAGAGAACTGTACGGTACACATCTGAGAAAGACATGAATCCAGAATATATAAAGAACGTTAACAAATCAATAAGCACCAAAAACCCAAAGGGGAAGTAACTTGAACAGGCTCATCACAAAAGAGGATATCCAAAAGGCCAGTAAGGGATGAGAAGTTCTCCATTAGTCTTCAGGGATACCACCCCACATCTACTTGAATGGCTAAAAGCTAAGACTGATGATACCAGGCGTTGGCGAGGATGTGAGCCACGGGAGTCACCGGAGCCCCCAGACACAGCTAAGGGAATGGACGCTGATGCAGCCACCTCAGAAATAGCTACTAAAGCTAAACTACGTATGGGCTCTGATCCAGCAACTCTTAGGTACATATGTAAGAGGAATGTACCTGTAGTTCATGTGACAGTGCCAGGCTGCCAGTAAGCCAGGGCCCCGTCAGGAGGTCGGGCGCATGAATCACGGTGTCTTCATAGAGTGGAACACTCTCCAGGGGTGTGAACTACTGCACATCTAACAAGGACGAGTCTCAGAGACACAAAGCAGATCAAAAGAAGCCAGCCTGTGTAAGAGTGCGAACTGCGGGATTCAGTTTGAATCAAGTTCAAAACCAGGTAAAACAAACCTATAGGGCTAGAAGTCAGGAAAGTAGCTACTCTGGGGAAGAAGAGAGGGGTCCTAACTGGGGGGAGACAAGAAAGGGACCTCAGGGTGCCGGAAATGCTGTACTTCTCCATCTGAGGGCTGGTTACATGGGGGCAGACAATTCAAGAAAATTAACTGAGTGGCAGTACACCTGTAATATGCTGTTTTTCAACGTGAAATTTACACTGAAGAAGGCATCACAGGCATCAGGGCTTGGAGGGAGGTCAGGCTGCCACACAACCCTGATCTGGAGAAGGAACGAAGACAGATCCGGGCACCGAAGCGAAGTGGTAGGTGGTTAGGAAGGGAGGGTGGTTTTGGCAGAGGGATGGCAGAGCGAGCGGAAAGAGCAGAAAACTAGTGAGAACTCCTGGGGATGGAGACGTTTCTGAGACACGTGCTCCTTTGACGCCCCACGAAGGGCTGTTCTGTCTTCACCGGGACATGCAGGCGGTAGTCTGGGGCACGGCGGCCCCTCCGAGGACGAGTTTGCTGACGACAAGACTGAGGATGAACTGGAAACAGGAGCGCTGTTACAGTAAGGCAGCAGCTCCCTGGAGAGCACCACAGGGCGGCTCAGGTGTCTCCCCGTCAGGAGCCCCGTCCTGCATGAGGGCGGGAACTGGGATGCGTGGCCCAGGAGCTGGAGAAAGACGGATGCCGAGCTCCCGGGACAGCAGCCTCCGAGAGGAGAGGCAGGCAAGACTCAAAACGGATAGCACAGGACGCTCAGCAGGGGACCGGAGAGAAATGAGGGAAGACTCTGGAGCGCACCTGAAATCCGTGCTGGCCCAGCGTCAGTAAGAGAGGCCAATGTGGATGGTGCAAGCGACCGGGATGAACCGGAAGGGAGAACAAATCATCTGGGAGAAGGAGGGGGTAAGGCACGTCCTCTTGAGCAAGTAGAAATGGAGATTCAGATCCAGAAAGACACTCACTGTCCAAGTGCCAAGCAGTTCCAATGAGATTATGTCATCTAAATATAGACCGGAAGTAGGCCAGGATAAGGGACCAGCAGCAGGCTGAAGGCCGGGGCCCAGAGGAAGGCAGGAAAGGACATGCGGATTTACTAAGCATTCCACTTCTGCATGGGAGGCGGCAGCCCCAGCAGGATGGGTCTTGATGGGGACTTCCTGTGGGTTAACACCCCTGGGTGGAAGGCAGACACCATGAGGGAACACGGCTTCATTCCCATGAGGGCTGAGGAGAAGTAGCGTCCAGACTGGAAACTGGGCTGTTTTCCCAAATGGCCTCCACCCCCCAGTCTGGTAGACAACCGAGACAGTCCACGCTGCCTCTGAACGGCTACAGAGGAACCCCACGGAACACGGAGCAGGATCCAGAACCTGGGGTGACGTTGCTCCAGGGGGCTGAAGCTGCAGACTTTTCAGGAAGTGCCATTCTCCACTTTGGACCCCAAGAGCCGCTTCGGTGGGTCTTCACAGCCCAGGTTACAAGCACCCTTCCCCGTGGGCTGTACATACGCCATGTGGGCTTGGGCTCGAATTCTGAGGCTCAATTTAGCGCCAAGTTTCTCCCAGGTGAGGGTCCCTGGAGGTGGAACCACCATACTGGCTGAGACAGGAACCCTCCTCTGCAGAAGGAGTGTGTGTGTTTTCTTGGCTACCTGCTAAAGGAAACCACTCGTGGGAAGAAAGGAGAGAATCCACGCAGAAGGCCCCGAGAAAACCTGAGCTGAAATGATACCAGGATAAAAGAAAGAGGCTTCTAAGAAATACTCTACAGTGGGTGAACAGGACACACTCAGATGCACCTTTAAAAGCAAGGACACGGGGCGCCTGGGTGGCTCAGTTGGTTAAGCGACTGCCTTTGGCTTAGGTCATGGTCCCGGAGACCCAGGATCGAGTCCCACATCAGGCTCTCTGCTCAGCGGGAAGCCTGCTTCTCCCTCACTCACTCCCCCTGCTTGTGTTCCCTCTCTGGCTGTGTTTCTGTCCAATAAATAAAATCTTTAAAAAAATAAATAAATAAAAGCAAGGACGCCCTTCTGTCTGTCCTGGCTCAGATGAAGCCCTACCCCAAGGAGGCAGAAGGACGGAAATGACTTCTAGTGGCCAATCCCTGCCACTATTTTGTTAAAATGTTACATTGTAATAGCCATCAGCTACGTGCTAATTAACTAGACTGACTTACCAAGGTCAAATTAGCTTGTTAGTTTCCTGGCATCCATGGGTAAAGTATAAACAGACCCAGACAGGACTACCAATTCCATCCGGAAAACCTCTCAAGCTTCAGAAGAAATTCATTTTCAAGTTCTCAGGCACCGGCAATGGTTCTTGACAGCCACCCCAGCCCTGTTCGCGGCCTGAGCCATGGGCTGGGGAGCTGATGCTTCATGCTTGGAGACTACAAGAAAGCGCTTTTAATCTGAGGCTGGGAAGAACGGGGCAGGTGCCAGCACCCTCACCATGGGGATCCGAGGCATGCCGGGTGGTGGTGGTGGGGGAGGGCGGGCACAGAACGAGCTTTCCCGCCAGTCCATCCTGAGTCCTCACCCTATCCACAGGGATTTCTAGGTGCAAGGTGACAGGCTGGCCCTGTGGGAGGAGGGCTGCTTGGGTCACATGGTCACCCCCTGCCAAATTCATCTGTGACCTCTAACCTCCCATAAGCACTGCTAAAGGGAACGGACCCTTGCCCTTCGTCCAGTCCCCTGTCACAGAGATCCATGAGAACGCTTGAAACACGGAGATGCTTTCTTCTGAAGCTCCTCAGACCTCAGCACACACCGTGTAGGACTCCCTCTGGCCAGCACTTCCTCTCCCTGCCTACTCTCCCCACCCAGGACCTTATTAATCCCAGCCTTGCCTAACAAGGCCCATCACATATGGTTCCCATTTTCCAGAAGAAAGCATGCCCTTCTTATAAGGAGCGCCCGTGTGTGAGACAGTGGGTCCTACAGGGACAGCCTGGAGACTGCCTGGAGGAGGCAGAGGAAAGCCGCCGGCCCGCTTCCAGGTCCCCAGATGGTTCTGTGAGGTGCTGGGAAGCAGTACCTTTCCATGGGTTAGGAGAAAATGGAGACAGACCAGGCCACGCTCTCTGGGCTGCCTGAATTTTGCCCTTCCCAAGGACATCTCTGTATTTTACCTTCGAGGGCAGACTCTTCTCTCAATCTTCTCTGGCGTGTCAGATCGTGCCTCCCTGCCAGTCACATTATCTCGGTGTTGTTTCTAGTTAGATCAAAGCCAAGAGCTGGGAGTGCAAAAGAGCTTCTGCTACGCACTCCCTTTGCCATCCTGCATTTCAACAAAAGCACCTCAGCCCCCCGGTCTCTGGGGAAAAAATGACTGTGGAAACCTCCAGAAGATGCACACGGGAGCCAGGCAGACTTACTCCAAGTCAGCGAGAAGACAAGCTTCTGAGAGGAAAGGAAGACATTCCTTGGAAGAATTCCTCCAACCCGGGTCAGTGTCCTGTCTCCTTCCCCTCAGCTGGGGACCCAATCAATATGGTTCCAAACGAGTGAAAGATCAAACCCCACCTGCATTCTGGGTCCCTTCTAGCTGACACACTTTGGCTGGCACATATTCTTCAGGGCTATTTATTTTTATTTGGAGCAAATGAACACATTCCATTAAAGAGGAGAGTGAAAGAAAGTGAGAAGGGTCTCTTAGAAGCTCTCTCCCGTGGGCTGGGGGCCAGAGGCAAATTGTGCTATCCTATAATGTGATTTAAACCAGGGATCTGGGTCTTGCCACTTTGCTTTGATTCATCTGGCATTGGCATCAGCACAGTGGGCTTTGGGGGGTCTGGCCAGTGCTCCTTAGCACAAGTGGCACCTATGAAGATCGTAAGGGGGGGGTACCCAAAGCTGATGGCCTCCGGAGGCCAGGAAGGTCTGAGAGAACACAGAGTGAGATGGGGAGCAGGGTGGGGAGGGCCAGTGGTGTGGGCTGCCCTGGACACAGTGGTGGTGCGGCCCCAGACAACAGCCTGTTTCACAGGTGGACCATATCAGGACAGCAAAGTGGAATTTCCCAGTTACAGCAGGAAAGATAGCTGCTTCTCAAGGCCCTCCCCGTGATGCAATTAGAAACAAGTCCAGTTTCAGGTGGCTTCCTAGGCCTCCTGCCCTACCACCCATCTTGATGGATCAGTCTCAGGGCTCTTATGCAAACCGGGGATGGGGTGGGGTGGAGGGCCGGGTAGGGCAAGGGCAGGCTCAGCACAGGTACAGCGTAGGGACTGTGAGCATTTGCTGAATTGGAGAAGCTTCCATGCCTGTGTCTATGAGGAGGACCAAAATGAACCAGAAGCTTCATCTCAGGGCCTCTCTGGGTTCAGATCTCACGGAAGAAGACGCAGGACGGCCTCCTGCTGTTGCACTTGGGCCCCCGACCCAGCCTCCTCAAATGCTTTCATCTTAGGGGCACCTGTGTCCCCGGGAAGGGTGCTCAGGACCTCATCCACCATCGGTGGGGCTGGCTGGGTTGGAGTCTTTGAGTTCACAATGGGCACTCATTAAAAAGAAAGCATTCTCTGGCAAAGTCCTCTCTGCAAGGCAGCAGGGAGGAAGAGGAGGGGGGCGGAAAGCACAGTTGGTTAAGCCAAAGGACGGCTGGCCAGAGGGCCATCTTGGCGGGCGGACTGGGGCATCCCGAGACTAGCTCACTTCCCAGCACAGAAGGAGGCCTTGTAAGGATCCCAGCTGTCGAATCACGCTGCAGTTCCTATCAGTTTATCAAAGAGGCTGCGTTTTCTCCCTCCTCTCCCTTTCTACTGGGTATAAGCGGCCCGGTTCATGGGAAAACAGCCCCGCGCTTGTTCTGCCGCACTGGCATGGAGGGTGGGAAGAGGCCGGAGGAGGGAAATGTACACCAACACCTCCTTGGGGCAGAGTTGTTTTAATGGGGCCGGGGCCGGGCCGCAGGTGGGTGCCCGAGGTGCTGGGCCTCAGGCCTGGTGCACTGGGGCCAGCTCTCGGCACAGAAGCCTTACTTATTTCACCCTTTCTGGAGTCTGGTTTCCCGTCTACACAGACCACCCTGGGAGGCTGAGGCCGTGTCATGAGCCGGAACAAGAGCTCCCCTTTACCAGGCTGTGCTGAGAGTGACGGCACGCACGGTCTTATGTAACTGTCTCCGCAAAAGGACAAGGCTCACACTGCTCCAGAAACAGGCCATGCAACCAGAAACTGGAGGAAATGGGATTCACACCCAGGTCTCTTGGAGTCCAGAAGTTCTGGATCCCAAGGACCCGTGGGAGGCCCATATACCCTACTCACGTGCAGTCCAGGGAAGGGGGAGAGGTGTGGGCAGGGCTGTGGGCTGCCCAGTCGCCCGCCTCTGGCACCCTTCCGCCACGGCCCTCCCTTCCACCTGGGGGCTCAGCTGAGAGAAGGGTGTGGGCCCAGAGTGCACCTCAGCGAGTCGAGCTGAGACGAGGCTTTGGAGCCACCTGCTCCCTCAAGTTCAGCATGCAGCTAATCGGTTATGTCCATCGGATAACAAAGCCACAGGGACACAGAGGAGGTCTGACCCACCCAGGAGCCTGGGGTGAATTTGGGCCCCCCCCCCCCCCACGGAGGTGCAGCCTGGGAAAGTTGTGTCGGGGAGAGGAAACACTCCTGGGACCTGAGGGAAATCATGCATCTTCCTCAACGCCAAGACGCCCACCAGATGTTTATCTTCAACAACCCTGGCTGCTCTCGTCCTCTGGACGGCGAGCCGCCGGCTCCCGGGGCTAAACACGCGCTACTGTAGAAAGGAGGGCTTTTCACCGGTTTATCACCTGAAGGAGAGGGTTAAATCACTCCCTGTTTCTTATCAGTCCTGTGGCATCATCTCAGCGGTCCGTGTGGACTGTTACTGTGCTTTCCTTTAAAGCCATCAGCAAAAAATAAGGAAATGAAATGAGAAGCAGACAGCCAGGCCCAGCAAACTCCGCTGAAGGGCCTCACTTCCCTGTCTGATCACAGGAAGGACGAGGAGAGCATGTATCCTCAGGGCCTCCTCCGCATCTAACGCTGTGCTTTGTACCCCCCCACCTCCCGCCCGAGAGCCCAGGCTGACTGGCTGGGATGGCGACCCGGACTGGTCGGCGGTGGCCGGTCCGCAGAGAGCCTGTGCTAGCCAGGGGAAGCAGGTGCCGGTGCTGCCTCCGGGGACTGGGGGGATGGCAGGCTAGACAAATGATGCCAAGGACCAGAAGGCTCCTATGCCAGTGCCCGGGTCACAGGCTGTCAGGCCCCTCTGCATTCTCCACAGCAGCAGTGAAGTGGTGCGTGCAGAATTAGCCGAGTGCAGGGGTCTGCAGCTCAGCTCCCATCAAGCTTGGCACGCATGGGACTTCCTCTCATTTCCCTTCTACAAAAGGAGAATGCCTGTTAACCCAGGAGGCTGGGAAGACACGAGACAAAAGCAAGTAAAGCCTCACCACTCCAAGGCTGTATATGGGAACATGGCCGTGGCTGCTGGACCCCCAGCTTCAGGGAGTCTAGAGCCTCTGAGTGTGTGGGGAGGACACCCATGCAGGCCCTTGCTGCCCACGCTTCTGCCTGGTGCAGTCTGGGATGCTGCTGACTGCTCTGAGCTCCTTCTCCCCGAGCTCCTGAGGGGGCACGGGAGGCTGCTAGAGGAAGGAAAAACCCATTACAGGCTGGTATTCCAGAGGGGAACTAGTTACAAATGCCTTCTTCAAAGGCCTCTCCCTCCACTGCTTCCTGAAAGGCTTCCAGGCAAGGGGGGCTCATCAAGAGAACGGACATGTCTGCAGTATGGAAAATCATGTAAAGTAAACTGTCACTCATGTGGGAAAGACTGTTGCTCCCCTGGTGGGGAGTGGCCTCCTCAGCCACTTCTGATCTCCACTTCAATCCCACTGACCATCCAACCTGATGTGAAGTAAAATGAGAAGCCTTCCCCTTCTGGCTGAGCAGGGTAAGAATCCATTTCTGTCCCCGTGTGGCTGCGGTGCTCTCACCTGCTCACCTGGGACGATCTTGCTCCCAGGGGCATGTGACTCCGTCTGGGAACATTCTGGACAGTCCCAGCTGGGAGCACAGGGGTGCTGCTCCATACCCCTTAGCATGCAGGATGGGCCCGACCACCAAGGACCGTCCAGCGCCAACGCCAAAAGCGCCGAGCTTGAGTAACCTGCTCTCCATGACCTCAGAAGAGCAAGAGGGCCGTAACAGCCTCCCACCACGGGGACACCTTTCGGTGGCCTGGACCATCAGAAGCCCGTTCCTCTCAATGGGCAGAAACTTCTGGTCCTGCTATTTGTCCTTCTGGCTAGGCAGGCCTGTCCCCCTCCTGCAACTTGGTCCTCTGACCCCATGCCCTCAGCTCCACCCCCTAGCCCTTGAGCGAGGGGCCTGGCAGGCAGCTCTGTAGTGGCCGGGGCGTGCCCCCTTCATGTCCCTCCCTCAGCTCACCTATGGCTGGGCATCCTCCTGGCATGGCTCCTGGCAGAAGCTTGTGGGCCTCATTTCCCTCACTGCCTCCTGCCACCCCCTTTTGCTTCTTCCCACCCCTCAGGGACTTCTCAGCCTCCTTTCCTGGCTTCTCCTTCTTTCTCTGACCATTACACTGTAGCCCCCTGGAGCTCGGCCTCTGGCCCCTTCCCTTCCTCCTCTGCCCCTCTTACCACTGACCGTTCTTATTCCCAAAGAATGAAAGCTCCACAAGGACAGAAACACCTAGAGCAGTACTTGGCAGAGTCATTACTCAGTAATACCATCTGCTGAATGAATGAGTGAGTGAGTGAATGAATGACTATGCTATCCACTTCCACATTTCTATCTTGGGCATAGGTCCCTCTTTTGAGAGTCGGGGGTGGCGATCTGCTTCATTGTCTCTCCTTTGATGTCACCAAAGCAATTCCAACTCAAACATGGGACCCTCCAGAGTGCCCATCGCAGGGACTGCTACCACCAGCCAGAGTCCTGGGAGTCACTCCCGACAGCCTGGCCCCTCAGGCCCTCATGTAAGCAGTCACTAATCAATGATACAGCTTACAAATTACGGAAGACCGCTGCTTCTTCCCATCCCGCTCCAAGCGGCTACCATCTCCCACTTGGACAACAGTCTCCCAACTGGTCTCCTCTCTGCCTTGTTCTCTCCATCCACCCCTTCTACTCAGCAGCATAGGAATCTTTAAACACACAGATGTGGTCACACTGTCCCCCACCCAAGCCCCTTCAGTGGCTGCCCCGGCCTTGGGGAGGGGCCCACAACCTCGGTGTGGCCGGCCAGGCTGGGCCCCTCCCCCCTGCCTTCTGGATCACAGCAAATACACACTCCATGCTCTCTGCAGACTTGAAGACCCTGTACAGGCCGGACCCTCTGCCAGCAATCCCCCTTCAACCCCCAGGCCCCGCAGAGAGCCTCAGGGGCCTTCCCGACTCCATGGACCACACTGATCTAGTCGGCAACCCAAGCACCCTGGACAGCTTCAGGACCCCATCATCCCAGAGGCACTTACTTCACGGGTCAGAGAGAAAGCCCTCGGCAACGGACAGGAAGCTACTGCCCTAGAGCACTGGAGGCCGCTCAGACTACTCCAGAAAGCTCCCCTGCCTGGCTGTGTGGGGGATCCTGGAGAAATCTGTGCCCCATCTAGATTTCGGTGACTTGAAGGTCACTCTTCTGGTGACCCTGCCTCCTTGGAGCTGAGGAGGCAGCAAAGGGCCAGACTTGGCCACGCTGTCGGTGACAGGAGTTCTAGAGGCCGAGAGCGACTGGGGCCCTGGGACTGGCCAAGGCCAGGCTTACACGACTCAAGATCCCAGCTCTTCGAGAGCGACGCTGCCGCCAGCCCTGGCCAAACCCCGTGCTGGTGGCTAGGCCCCTGAGCACAGCTCCGTTTTGTGTTCCATCCGGCTCACCTACTTTCCTCCCCAAAGACCCCAACAAGGGCATACTGATCGGACATTTAACCTCCAGGGAAAACAGTGTCTCAGCAAGTGAAAAAGTGTTTCGTGCATTCGAGAAATGGCGACACTGACCTGTTTTGTGTTCGCAGCACCAGCAGGTGCACTGCGAAGCGGGACGGGGGAGGGGGGCTCATTTGCTTCTTTAAGAACAGATGCAAAGGAAAAGGAGGGGAGAGAAGCAGAAGAGAAAATGGCTGCTTGGAGCCCTCGGCACGATGTGAGGTGAGAAAGCGTGGCGGTGTGGGGACGAGAGGGCACGCCGAGCCTGACCTGATGATGAACGCGCCTCTGGCCTCCAGGAGCCTGCGTTCACTGCTGAACCTCTTGAGAAGGTTGATCATGAACTTATAAAAGTAGGAGTTCATGGTGGGGGTGGAAGGAGAACATTCTAAGCCTTTGGTACCTGCAGAGAAAGGGACAGAGCGAGATTTACTGTATGGCCCACAGAATGGTGGTACCCCCACGGAACAGACGCCCTCGTAAACACCAGAAAGGTGGGGGGAGGCTCTGTGCGGAGCAAGGGGAGGGAAAGTCCTTATTCTGGGGCCTTGGGTCAATGGCAGAAAAGCAAGGACTATACAAGTATGTACAAGCAAATACAGCTGCTCATGGCCCAAGTACCCACTTACCTGTGCACCTCTCTGGCCAGCCCCCAATTACTGAGAAAACACCTCCTATCTGGGAGACCTGCCACTATGTGCTAAGAATTTTCTATGAAACAAACATCTACCTATCATCCCAATAAATAAAATACACTTAGGCTTCATTTTGGCTAGTTAAGGACAGAAGTCAAGACAAGGAAGGGGTAAAATGGGCATACAACCTCGACAGTCAACAAAACTCACTCTCCTTTCCCAATGGTGCCCAAGACAAGGGAAACTACGCACACCCCTGTTATTAGCGACAGAGTGTTACCAAAGGCTTTAATCTTCACTCGATGTTTTTATTTACTTAATTTTTAAAAGATTTTATTCACTGATTTGACAGAGAGAGACACAGTGAGAGAGGGAACACAAGCAGGGGGAGTGGGAGAGGGAGAAGCAGGCTTCCCGCCGAGCAGGGAGCCCGATGCAGGGCTCGATCCCAGGACCCTGAGACCATGACCCGAGCCGAAGGGAGACGCTTAACGACTGAGCCACCCAGGTGACCCTTACTCGATGTTTTTAAATCAGACATTCTTCATCTTCAGGCAAAGATGCTCTTTTAGACTAGTACTCTAAAGACTATTAAAGCCCAGAGGTGGCTTAAGAACCAGAAGCACATTCAGGAGTAGCCCTCTGATATGCCTCCCAGCTGAAAGCACACTGAGGGCCAGGAACAGTCCCTTTCCCAGCCCACCCCACCACGCGCTCCTCTCTGCAAGGTACCGGGCATGGATGGGACCACAGCAGGGTTGACAATGCCAGGCTGGTCCTCATGCAGTATATTCATATACCCCACGAGATCCCTGCTTTTCCTTCATCACACACGCTGAGCTCAACAGCACAGCTGGAAAGGTGTTAGGGATGGTGGGGATCCTCACTCCCTCTGCCCAAGGCACTAACAGGACACAAGACGCACACACAACGGCTTGAGATAGAATTCAGATATCATCGAGTTCACCCTTTTAAAGTGTACAACTCACTGGTTTATAGTCATAAAATCTGCATCGATCACCACTAATTCCAAAACATCACCCAAAAAGAAACCTCGTACCCATTAGCTGCTACTTCCCATTCCCCCCTCCACTGGCTCCCAGCAATCATTAATCTACTTTTGGTCTCGGTGGCTTTGCCTATTCCAGAAATTTTGTATTAATGGAATCATACAATGTGTAGCTTCTTTCACTGAGCATACCTTCAAAGTTCATCCATATGTAGTATGTATCCATTTTTGTAGTTAATAATCCATTGTATGGACATACCATATTTTATCCACTCATTAGGCGATGAACATTTGGTGGTTTCCACTTTTTGGCTTTTAAAAATAATGCCTTGGGATGCCTGGTTGGCTCGGTTGGTAGAGCATGTGACTCTTGATCTTGGGGTCATGAGTTCGAGCCCCTTGTTGGGCACAGAGCTTACTTTAAAAAAAAAAAAAAGAAGAATGCTGCTATGTACAGTCACGTGTTAGTTTTTGTGTGAACATGTTTTCATTTCTTTTGGTTATATAGCCATGAGTGGAATTTCTGGATCATAGAGTTAACTCTCTATGTAACTTCTGAGGAACTGCCAAGACCGTTTTTCCATGACGGCTATGCCCTTGTACATCCCCACCAGCAGTGTGTGAGATTCCAATTTTCCCATGTTCTTGCCAAGACTTGTTATTACCTGTCTTTTGATTAGAGCCATCCTTGTGGATGGGAAGTAGTATCTCATTGTGGGTTTGATTTCCATTTTCCTGATGACTAATGACACTGAGCATCTTTTTATGGGCTTACTGGCTCTTGTAGATCTTTGGAGAAATGTCTATACAAGTTCTTTGCCCATTTTAAAATTGGGTTATTTGCCTTTTTATTGCAGAGTTGTAAGAGTTCTAGATACATGTCTCATCAAATGTGTGATTTGAGGTATTTCCATTCTTTTTTTTTTTTTTTTTAACTTTCTCCATGGTGTCTTCCTTTGAAGCACAGGATTTTAAATTCTGATAAAAGTTCAATTTATCTATTTTTTTTTTTTTGGTTGTTTGTGCTTTTGGTGCCATATCTAGAAACTATTACCTATTCCAAGGTTATAAAGATTTACTGATATGCTTCCTCCCAAGAGTTGTGTGTGTTTTTTAATATCGCTCTTATATTTAGGTCTCTGATCTATTTAATGTTTGTATGTGGTGTGAGGAAGGAGTTCAAATTCCTTTGCATGTGGAAGGATACCTAATTGTCCTAGTATAACATGATATCTGCTTTCTTTTTACTTTATAGGTGCTTTATTTTTTTACAAGCAGTTTTTTTACAGTTTATTTTTTAAAGTAATCTCTATCCATAAACTCACAACCCTGAGATCAAGAATCACATGCTCTTCCAACTGAGCCAGCCAGCTGCCCTGACACTTTATTTTTTATATTGTATTTTTTCTAGCTTTATGGAGATAGCATTGACCTATAACATTGTGTAAGTTTCAGGTGTACAGTGTGTGGATTTCACACATGGACACATTGCAAAATGATTACCACAGTACCGTGGTCAGCCAATTCCTCATAATTACTTTTTTTTTGTGGTACATTTACCATCTACTCTCTTAGCAACTTTCAAGTATAGACTATAATAGTATTAACTATAAATCACTGTTCTGTACGTTAGATGCCCAGAACTTACTAAACTAACTGGAAGCTCGTACCCTTTGACCAGTATTTTCCCAACAGGGTATCTTAATAGGCCACCAAGAGCTACCATTTACCAGCGACTTACTAGGTGCATATATGTCTAAAGCCTTCACACACATCTAACTAATTCTCAGAATAATCCTTGAAAAATATGGGCTATTACTATCCTCCTTCTATAGGTGGAGAAGCCGTGGATTAGGCTGAGGACTATCGAACGTCACGGGGCCAACGAGTGGCGGTCTCTGAGCCCCTGCAGCTCTGCCATGATGCCCGCCACGTGGGCCCTGGTGCTTGGGGCGGTTTGGGGTTGGCCGGCTGGCAGGCGGTACGTTCCTAGGCGAGAGGCGGAAGACTGAAATGAAGGCCTGGTCAAGACTGAGGACACAGAGACAGTGGCACAGGGGGAAGCTGTGGGGGAAGCGCCTGGACGCAGCCCTCTAGGAACTCGGGGAGGACACTGGGGAGAGCACAGTGGCTGAAAGAGACATGTGGGGCCATCACTTGCCAGGCTGGCCTCCCTCTGGCCCTTGAAGTCCTGACTTCCTCCCCACACCGCAGAGAAGGTGGCTGCACACCCGCATATAACAGGGAGTCAACCCGGAAGCATCGGCCCCAAGCACACAACACGAATGACACAGCTATCCACAGACCAGACACGGGGCCCACAGAGTCACTCCATGGGCTGACTTCATGAGACGCCAGCAGCCAGAGGAAGCAGTTAAACTCTCCTTTCAGGAGCTGTCTTTTTGCTCAACTGAGACTTCCCTGATGTCCTTGCACGGTCCTTATGGGGCTGCAGCTGGGAACGGGAAGGAGTGTCTTTCTGTTTTGTTTGTCCCAGCTGTGCTTACTATATGAGGATTCCTCACTAGGAGCCACACCTTTGATCTATCATCCTTTCTCCCAAGAACCTCCTGGATGGCCCCAGTGAACGGTGTGCAAGGGGCAAGTCTTGAGTGAGAAGCGCAGTGCAAGGGCAGGCCTTGCTGAACTTTTGATGTTTGCAGTGTGTTGCTGGGTCCATGCCCAGAACAGCCTGGCCTGGGAGGTCCTGAGTGACGCTGGAATGGCAAACAGTCCTTACTCCCTGGCCCAGAGGGGCTGTTTGTAGAATCAAGTGTCACATTCTTAGAGATCGAGTTACCCCGGAGCCAGCTGGGGCTGATCTCCGAAGAGGTGGCTGCAGACACAGCGGCTAGAGCCCCTCCTCCCCGTCCCCACACTGCCCAGGGGTGGCCTGGCTGCACACCCCCAACACCGGCAGCGTGTGTGAACTGGAACCTTCTCCTAGTGCTCATCTGCGAGGGCTCCTGTGTCCCTGTCCCCTTCTGGCTTCTGTACGTGCACCCCAACCTACAGCACTTCCAGGCTTAGGGCCGTTTAGGTTCCAAAGCATTCCAAAGGACAACGAGACCCAAACAGGGAGTGACCATAAAGAAATCTTCCATGATGTGGGGCCACAGCCTCCATTCCTACAGGGCTGGGCATCTCGGGCAGGCAGAAACACCGAGCATGGTGCTTCAGAACAACGCTTGGGAGCCCATGAGACCCGGTTCAGATCAGATGTCTACCTCTTACCAGCCGTGCAACTTGGGGTAAGTGTCTCAGCCTAAGCCTCAGTTGCTTCATCTGCATGGTGGAGCCAGCAAGAGCCCCTGTTCCTTCTGTTTACAGAATTTTTTTTTTAAATTACATAATCTTTATGCTCAAGGTGGGGCTTGAACTCACGAGATCAAGAGACTGAGACAGCCAGGCACCCCCAACAACAGTCCCTTTAAATGAGATAAAACATTTGATGCCCTGAGCCTGGGGCCTGCCACACAGTCCCGGCTCAGTGAACGGGGACCGCCGCTATTAGCAAACATGCCAGAACGCGGAACACTGCAAGGGGCAGACTGTTCACCTGTTCACCTCTCTTCCTCTTAGAAGAGATGAATGAGGGCTGCAGGACAGTCAGCAAAGTCTCTTGAGTGGAGACTTCAGATCTGGGACAATTCCCCAGAGCTCTGATGGCAGGCAGGGAGGCTGTTAGGAGATGGGATCACCTGTGACTCTCCCCAGCCCCACATTTGGGGAGGGAGCTCTGCCCGCCTCTCGACTGACAGCCTGAGAAGAGAAGGCTTGGGGCTGTTCTGAACACATCCTGGTCTTCTTAGTCATAGCCCCCTCTGGGCCACACGATTAAGACTCAGTGTCCAGGCCCACAGGGCAGTCCCTGGAGCCAAAGCCCCTAGCGGGAGGGAGAAGGGCAGAGAGACATATGGGGGAAGCCACAGCGAATGACTCATGTTCTCACAGTGCAGTGGCTGCTGGGAAAGCTTTCACAGCTCAGCCCTCCCGGAGCTCCCGTTTAAAGACTACAAAGAGCAGGAGGCTGGGTGAAAACTGAGTGGGGGCCAGGGCGCCGGCCTGAGAGCCAGACCCTGCTGATGGGAGTGTCAGGGAGCTGCCGGGGGGCCTGGCTTGTTGGGGCCTGCAGCTGTTGGGCAGGGACCTTTGTCCCTCAGGCTCCTGCCCGCTAGAACGCGGTCTCCTGAGGAGGAGTCTCTGCAGGACTGGGAGGGGAGCCTGGAAAGCTCCCTGCAGTCCCGGCCCGATGGTGTAGAGACGGCAGGTCTGGGCAGGAGCAGCAACCCTTCCTGGGTGGGCTGGTCAAGGACAGGACCCCTTGGGGCTCACCACGGACAGAGTGAGGGCCACCTCGGTCTCTCCCAGCCTCTGTTTCCCACTGGCCCATCAGCCACATTTCTGAGGAACCAGCCCCTCAGGCCCAGGTGGCCTGAAACAGAACCTGCAAGATGTTCTCGGGCAGGGCTGCAGGCACGGGAGGAGGAGGAGGAGGAGAAGGAGGAGGTGGCGCGGGGAGACAGCAGACTCATGCCAGGAAGTGTTACTACATGGAATGACGGGCCTCTCTCTGCTGAACTCATTTCTGCCCAGCTGCAGCGGCTCCTCCCTGTGGAGCGAGCACAGCGCCTCACCGGCCGCCTCTCCCCACCTCTGGCTCTCGCTCGTCTCTGCCTCGACAGCCGAGCAGGGAACCAGCCTCTTTTCTCAACAGCTCTGACGAAAGCCACCTCTGCGGGGCTCTCCTACCGGGTGGGGCCCTGGGCTAGGTGCTGCTGGTCATTTAGCAAGGGGGCAGAGCCTGGATGGGAGCCCAGCACCCAGTTGCCGGCAGGCCCTTCAACACTGTGCTCGAGGGGGTGCAGGGACACCAGGGCCAGGGGGCTTTCACCTGGGGGGCCCTGCTGACAACAGATCCACTAAAGATGGGGTGCCAGCTGTTCTGGCTGGGGCTCAGGTATCAGGAGAGTCACACTCTCCAAGGGGCCAAGGAGAGCAGGCTTTCCATTCCCCGATCCTGTCCCGGACCAGCACGAGCTGAATGCCGCCTGCCTGGCATTTGGAGAAGTTTGGAGAAGTGGGCTCTGGCAGGAAGTGCACGTGACTGCTGGCTAGCCAAGGGCCAGACAGATGCTGTCGGGAGCGCTCTGTGTACAAAACCAGGCTGGTGGGGTGGGCGACCAGGGAGCCAGCCGAGCAGATGTTGCTAAGTGAAACCTGATGTGGAGACATGAGAATGTGCACAACGTCTCACAAACAACCTTCCCTGGGATGTTTTAGATTGAGTTTTGTGGCTATGACGTGAAGGAGCCTCACATGTCAGGATAAAAATAGCTCTGGCCTCAATCGGCAAAACGACTTACGGTTCAACAAAACCAGATGCGAAAGCTTTGTGGCCCAGCCCAGACCCAGCGAGGTCCCTGCTCGGCTCCCTGCCCTCTTGCCTACCTCCCTCCCCCATGGCGTGGGGCACCTGGACCCCACTGCCCAGAGAGTGTGGAAGAAAGGCAGCAGGGGGTACATCCAGGCCGTGTGGCTGACGGGCAGGGCTGAGGAAGTGACACCTTCTCTGGGGTTGGTTCCTGTCTGTGAACCTCATGGGGTAAGGTGCCTAGCATGGTGCCTGGCACAGTGATTGCTCTGAGGAGGGGGCTGCGGGACTGGAAGGCTGGCATGGAGCCCAGGGATGAAGGTGGGGAATGGGCAGCTTCCCCGATGGATCAGGGGCCTGGAAGAAAATGAGGCCCAGGTCTCCGGCACAGCAGGGTCTCTGGAGGCATGGAGTCTGCTGAATCGGAGGGCCCAGGCCCCAAGGCCACATGAATAAAAGGGTGGCAAAGATGTTACAGCAACGGCACCCTTGGGACTCGACCCAAGAGGCAATCACTTTCTTTGCTTGGAGCTGGCCCCACTGAGGTCGGGGAGCCCTTCAGCCCAGGCAGTGATCCACAACCAGGAGGCTTTCCAGCTGCCTGCTTCAGAGAAAGAGATAAGCCAATGGGCTGCGGCAGGGCCCAGGAGCAAGTTCCAGGTGACAGGACAGTAGGGAGGAGCTGTGCCAGGAAAGACTGCTGCTGGGGGGCTGGGGGTGCTGGAGAGACACAGGAGGAAGGAGGCTTAGAGCCATAGCCTGAGGCCGAGCCTGGGATGCAGAGGGCTAGGCTCTCCACCCAGTGTCAGGTAAAGACCTGTGCAGTGATGCTAGGGGAATGTTCTATATGGCACTGGTGATAGGGCGGCCAGCGCTTGTGCCCCCTTCTTCTGGCATGATAATGACTCTGAAAGACAGGTACTTAGCCCCCCTGGATGCCTGACTCTGGGCATTCAGAGATGAGTATGACCTAGATCCTTCTGACCCTGGTACCATGCTGTCTGGAAGGGCATGTAGGAAGTAGGCCTTTCAAGGCTCCAAGAACAACAGAGAAGGCTTTGGGGGCTGGGAACCAGTCTGGTGTGGCTGGAGGAAGTGGAGGCGGAAGAAGGCATGAGCTGCCGAGGCGGCTGAGGCCAGGATGGGGCCCCTGAAGACACTGCAGAGGAGCGATATCCTCAAGGGACATGCGAGGTTGGGGCCGTGGGCCACCGCCCCACCGGAGAAGCCTGCACTGCTGGCCGGGCGGCCGCTGCTCTACCCCGCTCCTTGGATGGCGGAGGCTTCTAGTTCTGGGCAAGTGCTTTTGTCCCCTAAGCATCGGGGTGAAGAGAGCAGGCTCTCAGGCTGGGCTCGTGGGTCAGCACCAACGCCTACTACCTCCCTGTCCCAGGTAAGAATGAAAACAGTGCTTTCTCTCAGAGATGTCGTGAGGCGCCAAGCGGCTAATGCACGGAGAGGCTCAGTGAGGCGACGCAGGTCCTAACAAGCTCAGTGTATGCCAGTCACCATCACTCCTGGCAAAGACGCCCAGGGATGGCTTCTGGGGTTGCTTCTAGAACTTGTTTGTGAATTTGGCCACACCAGCCTGGGCGATAAGGAACGGAATAGAATCAGAACATTTCATTTCTGCCCCTGTTTTTAGAGCTGGGCTCAAACTCCACCTTGGACCAGAGAACCCCGCAGGGCTCAGTGACACGAGCAATTACCCCACCAAGAAGGCTCCCCGCTTGGCTGGAAGGGAAGGATTTTGGGGGCAAATCAGCCCTTTGGTGCCCTCTGACCTCAGATGGCCCCCTGCTGCCACGCCTGACCCAGGCTGCACCCTCTCCTGCAGCAGGAATATCTGGGCCCCAGGAGGGCCGGGCACATCTCAAATGAGGGACTGATCCCAGAGGCCTCCTACTTCTGCTGAGCCTTTGGTCTGCTCAAAGGGGGCATCTCCCCATCTCCCCAGAGCCTAGGGGGTCTCAGCTGGCATCCCAAATGGAGACGGGCAGAGACTGAACAAAAGCTGCCCACTCAGAGGAGACCCAAGTGGTTGTTTCCGTTTCATTTCACCAAATCACAGTTAGGAGACAGCAGCATGTGGGACCCCTCCATGGGTTTCCCTGAGGGCCGCCCACCCAGGCCACCCCCTCTTGAGTTCCCCTGAAACAAGCCTCTTCCTGGCCTGGGGCTCTGTGAAGGTCAGCAACAAAGTGGCGGTGGGAGAAGCAAGACCATCACCTCTGCCCCCACGCTCTGCACTGGGGGCAGCGATGTCTGCATGAGGCCCAGTGGGAGGAATGGCCATGTGGGCAACTCTGAGGGTCCCGGGGACTGCGGCGATGGGGCGTTTAAGCCCCTGGGGCAGCTGCCCAGGCAGGTGATGGGAAGTCTCACTCAATCTGCACCATTCGAGTTCACAGATCCCATGAGCAGGCCATCTGGCTCCCTGCAAACGCGCGGATTTCATCTTTGCTTGGCTCCCTGCCTCCCTGGCTTTCTGGAAAGACCCTTAACTGTGGGGTGGTGGCTTTCTATACTAAAGAGACATAGCAAAGCACTCTGCAAGTTCTCAGAGTTGTGCCCTAGAGAGCAAGAGGAAAGCAAAATGCAAAGAGGAAGAGGGGCTGGCCTTGTAGTGTGTGCCTGCATGCCCGGATGGAAACAGAAAGAACGACCCTCTTGCGTGCCTGGGAAGCCCTGGGAACAAGAGCAGCCCACAGATGAATGAGTGTATACTTCCTGCATGCTTTCAGACCCAAAGAGCTACCCCCACATCCTTGGTGCCTGGCCAGTGCCCTCCCCAAGACAGCTGAAGCAGGAGAGGGGATGGGGCCCAGCTCTGGTTTCCTGTGCTCTTCTCTTTACTGGTTTGAACTTGACCTTTTGAAATCATGGACTCACTTGAAAAATCTGGTGCCAGCTGTGGACAGGCACGCACGTGTGGTTCCCACACCCTCTGCCGGGAACATGTGAGCCTCAGGCTAAGTGCACGTGGCCCATGGTGCCGTGGATCGTTGAGGCAAGAAGTGACACTGACTGTAGGCACGTCCTTAGTGTTCTTTCCAGGATGTAATTTCTTCCCATCTGGCACACTTGGTTGTTTTTCTATGAATTCAGGGGGAGCCCCTGGCTGATGTGAGCCCGTCCAACAGCCCTGGCGAGCTGGGGCAAATCTTTACCACCTCACTCTCGTTATCAGCCCACCTACCTCGGCAAGGCCAGGAGCTAGGGTTCAGGGCACCTAGCCATCTGAGACCCCTCAGCTCCTGCTCCCCAGCAGCCGAGAGGGCCCCTCCTGGAGCTCCCCGGTCTGGGCCTCCCCAGGGCACACGCCCTGCCCTCTCCTGCAGACCTGGGCCCCACGCCATTTCTGGCCCATCCCTCCGCTGATGAGAAAGCACTTCAGTCATCACCTTGTTGGTGCCAGAGGAAGAGAAAAAACCCCCCAGAGGTAGAGGGACAGATTCGGGGAGTCCTGGAGAGGGAGGTGTCCTTCCCCTGCCTGAGGCTGCGCTGCCTCAGGTTTGGCTTCTCTCACTCTGAGGAGGAGAGAAGATTCCGGACAACTGCTTCCGGGGAAGGGAGGCCTGAGGGCTGGCTCTGACCTACAGGATCCCTTCTCCTCGCTCTGGCCCTCCTGCAGTCACTGCTCCCCTCGGCCCCTCGCCGCTGCTCCTCTCCCTGAGGACCCCCCACCCTGAACTGTGGCTCGGCGCCCGCACTCAGCCTCTGGTATCCTTGCCATCTGTCCTGGGGACTTCGGGGTGACCCCCGAGTGCTGATGTGGGACACAGATTGGAGAATGAATTCCCGGGCTGCGGGACAGAGGGAAGGGACCTCCCGAGGGGCCCAGGGTCAGGATGCGGGAGCCTTCCAACACTGGCCTCTGACTGCCTGGAGGAAACTGGGCTTCTGGGCAAGGAAGCTGCTGCATCCCGGGGAAACAGGAGAAGGAAACCGGCTGCCGCCAGGGCCCTTGCCTTGCTTCAGGCGGAAGCAGCCGGACACCTGGATCCAGGTGCAGACAGAGCACGTGCAACAGCCGTGGCCCGAGGCCTGGGGTCCTACATGACACCCACTGCAGGAGCTGGGGGAGCCCCTGACATCACATCACCAGGGAGATGTCTTTAGTGCGGTCTGTGACTTGGCCTGGCAGCCCAGGGGTGTGGCCAGGCCAGCTGGGCCCCAGCGGCTCCAGGGAGCAAGTGTTCTCGGCGGGAGACCAGCTCGCCTTCGGGGCGCAGCCTGCTAGAATGCCAGGAGGGAAGCTGCCGCTGCAAGCTCCTCAATCTTTTTGACATTTGGCTTCGGCATCAAAGGAGGAGTCATCTAGGACCTTGTAACTGGATGTCAAGAGCCACTCAGGAGAGAAGGAGACACCCCAGGCAAACACCCAAGATCTGCTGGGACTTTCCTATCAACTTGCATCCTTGGCATTTCCCAGGGTCACGTCACTAGAAGGAACATGCGTCTGCCTGGGAGGGAGGAGTTGGGAGTTGCACTGGTCCAGGGAAGGAGTTGCACCGGTCGTTTGGAAGGACCCAGAGGGGAGAGCCCCAGGAACACTATGGCCACCTTCATATCCAAGGACTGCCCGGAAACATCCTGTTTGAATTATCCCCTCTCTTGCCTGGGCTGCCTGCCATGTTGTTTGCTATTTTTAGCTCCCCGATGAGGAAGGAAATGGCTGCCTAGTCTTCCACCTGTGAGACCCAAGGCTCCAGAGCCCTCTGATTCCTGACTGGGGAGACGCTGCCCCAGCGAAAGAAACAATCAGCTGATTCAGATGGTTTTATATTTAGCAGATGGTTCAAAAGTAGGAACGCTGCAGGAAGATGAGGAAGAGGGGATGCGAGGGCCTCTTATGGGGGTGGGGAGGCAGCAGGAGGGCGAGGTCTGCCTGTCTCTCAGAAAGCAGAGGAAACTTCTGACTGCTCACACCCTAGCAGAGCTCTGGGGCTCAAGCGCGACAGCCCAAAAAGTGCCAGGTCTAGGATGAGACCGCGCTAGCATTCCCAGGGCCCCAGAGGCTGTAACCAGAAGGGGATTACTTACCGGGAGTGTTCAGTAGGTTGGCTCTGGCAGGGGTGGGCACCTGAAGCTCTGAGTGGCTGACCCGGAGGTCAGGGCCATCAAAGGGGCCTGTTTCATCCGTCTGGCCTGCAGGGGAGGAAGCAATTTCTGCCAATACCTCCAGGTCCTTCAGGATAACCTGAGGGAGAAAAACAAAGGGTGAAGGACAAAGGCCTCTGGAGAGCTGCCTTCAGGGGGTGGGGAGGGGTCCACCGAGGGTGACAGGTGGGCGAGAGACAGCAACACAATGGCTGTAACAGTGCTCAGAAAGTTCTGCAAAAGATACGGACTGAAGAAAACACAGACAGGCAGAAGATGGCGGCAAGTGGAGGAGGGAAGCTGGAGTCCGAAGCAAACTTTCCCATGACCATTCCTCTCTGGTTCCCTAAGCAGGTATCTGAGAGGTCCCCAGAAGATGTGGGACTCAGGCATCAGGGTACAGTCCATGTGGTACGTGTCCCAGGGCTCCTGGGTTGGCCATGCCCCAAGGTTAGCCCTGTGAGGGACTAACAGTGCCCACGAGGCCACACTGCTGATGTGTTGGTCACAGCTCGGCCCACTATCAGGCCACAGAGCAGATTCTTCTCCAGAGGTGACCCTAGGCTACGCTCTACATTTGGAACAGGACTCTGGGCTCCAAGATGGGGGACTTCCTAACTTCTAGACGTGTTCAATTCTCAGCTGCCTCAGTCATGGTCACACAGAGGCCTGACCCCTGCCTGCCGTGTTCTTCCAGGGAAGACCCAGAGTTGAGCGTGGAGAACAGCTGGCAGGAGCTCCAGTCACTGCTGTGGGTCACAAGGTTCCCAGGGCTGCTCCAGAACTCAAAGCCCCCACGCCCTTAGAAGCTGCCTGCCCGGCACAGCACTCATCTCATCTTGCTCGTCATCTGCCATCAACAGCCAGCAGGATGCCGCCCCAGCCGAGCCCTGGCCTCCCGCAGGAGGGCTGCCTGCCCCTTCCCGCCCCCACTCATCTCTGCTCTGAAGAGGAATGTGCCTGTCCTCACACAGGTGTGCCCCCAAGACTGTCCGTGGTGCTCAGCGGATGCCTGCTAGGCATGGACGGGTGACTGGGGATGGGTGAATTGCCATGGCAACCAAGGGCTTTGGTCCTGGACCCGTGGCAGTGACACGGAGCTCCAGTGGCTGGGGCCACAGGGAGGTGGGGTGGGTGGGTGGTGTGCACCGTGACAGATCAGCTGACTGGAATATGGTGACAACAGTCAAGATGAGGGCGTTTTGTGGGATGGAGAAAATGTTCTGGAGTTAGATAGCAGTGATGGTCACACAACCTTGTAAATATACTAAAAACCACCAAACTGTGTATATTCTTTTTTTAAAAAAATATTTTATTTATTTATTTGACACAGAGAGAGAGATCACAGGTAGGCAGAGAGAGAGGGGGAAGCAGACTCCCCACTGAGCAGAGAGCCCGATGTGGGGCTCGATCCCAGGACCCTGAGATCATGACCTGAGCCGAAGGCAGAAGCTTAACCCTCTGAGCCACACAGGCGCCCGTGTATATTCTTTTAAAAGATTTTTTTATTGGACACTTGGGTGGCTCAGTGGGTTAAAGCCTCTGCCTTCGGCTCAGGTCATGATCTCAGGGTCCTGGGATCGAGGCCTGCGTCGGGTGCTCTGCTCAGCAGGGAGCCTGCTTCCTCCTCTCTCTCTGCCTGCCTCTCTGCCTACTTGTGATCTCTCTCTGTCAAATAAATAAATAAAATCTTAAAAAAAAGATTTTTTTATTTATCTGAGGGAGAGTGAGAGAGCAGGATCGGAAGCAGGGCGAGGGAGAAGCAGGCTCCCTGCTGAGCGGGAGCCCAATGCAGGACTTGATCCCAGGTCCCCGGGGTCATGACCTGAGCCGAAGGCAGATGCTTCACTGACTGAGCCACCCAGATGCCCTGAACCGTGTATTTTAAAAGGACAAATTTTAATTAAAAAAGACAAAGCTACTACCTTCTCCTCAAAGCTTCAGAGTGGTTCCTGTCTCAGTGCAAGTGACATGCCAGTGTGTTCTCCTGTCCGGCCCCAGCTGTCACTTCTGGTATCCTCTCTGCCAGCCCTGGCCCCTGGGCCTGCTCCCAGCAGCACAGCACGCCCAGCACTCAACTGTCCCCCAGGCCGGTGGTTCTGCTCCCCATCCTGCCATGCTCCGGCCTCCTCCAGGCTGGATGCAGCGCGCGCGCGCGCGCTCTCTCTCTCTCTCTCTCTCTCTCTCTCTCTCTCTCACACACACACACACACACACACACACACACA